>QFDD01002908.1:0-18493 GCA_006871305.1 Vachellia collinsii | reverse complement strand
GGAGATGGAGATGGAGATGGTGAGGTGATTTATTTGGTTAAACAAAGAGCAGCAAAATCTAGAATTAAAGTGAAATTAACTTCATGGATTGGTTACCTCCCCACTCTCTTTCTCTCCTGTCGTTTTAATTTTATTTTCCTCCTGCTCTCACCCAATTTGTTTCTATTTACATTAAATAATCGAAAGTTCCCACGCTCGAAAACCCAAATACAATCCACTCTTGCTGCCTTTCACCCTTTTTGTACCTCCAAAATTGAATTAGGGTTTCCATCCCTCATCTCCTTAGCCCAGCCTTAATGGGCATCAATAGAATTTACACGACACTAGGAAAATATTATTATTCAAAGCAAAAGTTTTATTGAATGATAAATCATTATGCCTTGCCCATGAACTCACAAACCTCACACATTGGTACAAAACTAAGGAAACAAGGAATTCTTGTTAAATGAGTGCTGACCAAATATTATCTAAAAATGGATACCTCTTGCTATTTGTCACTTAAAAGAGGAACAAACATAATTTGTTTCTTTTAGCCCTTTTGTACAACCTATTTGGTTTTGGATCATTTTTAGTATTACATGGAAATGGATTAATTCTGGGTACACCATTATTGGTCTTATTCTTCACATGCGTATCATTATCTGTTGTATAAAATAGAACCATATCCATATATGCTGCAAAAAGTTTCTAGAAAACACGCACTTGCCCACTCACACCCTAACAAACAAACCATTTTTAAGTGGACCATCAGAGTTGAGATAGCACATGTATATACTGTTGCAAAGTCCTTCGCCTTTCTTTTTCATCTTCAATACATCACATGAATGCACTATATAAAAGACCGCATAAAAAAATATTTTTAAACCGTTTACAAATACTTTTTAGATCACATCTTAATATGCGGTCTAAAAAATTCACATTTTAGATCGCATTTATTGTACATACAGTCTAAAAAGTGAATTTTTTTAAGAAAAATAAATATTACCATTTTTTTGCATTAGAAAATCCAAAAAAATGACTACAGATTTTTTCCCATTAAATAAATTTGAATAAATCTTATAATATATTAAAAACTAGAAACAATCAATGTCATCATCCAAAACTTATAATTCATTTAAAATTCACGAGAGCAAACCATATAAGAATAAATTATCCCAAAGATTTACACACTTCTTATAACAGTAATTTTTTTAAACTTCCAGAAAAAAAAACTAAAGCCATTAGTTAATTAGGGAATCAATCATCCATGGGGAGATTTGATGTGGATGTTAGCTTCTTCATCATCATTTCTTGCTCTTTCTGATAACTATTTCCTGTAACAGTGGTTTCATTAATACTGGAAACAAATGAAACTGAACCAGAAGAGATATTCAAATTCAAAGGAAGCTGAACGAGTCAATACTCATGCATGACCACAATTACATAATATGTGTGTAACTAGAAAGGAATTCCACAAGTTGCTTCTTATTAAGTACCAACATAGCAAACTCCAAATACTGTTATATTATTATTTAAAAAGTTTAATTACTCAAGCAAGGCAAACATTGTCTCAAGCTAGTCATCATTGTGGTCATATAAGAAAGTAATGCACGGATTTATATGCTTTATATCACAAGGCTCAATATTGTTGCAAATGGACATATCTAGCACTCTTGCTGCAGTGAAATTAGTAGCTAATAAATTAAAAGCAACTGTAACACTCCATGTAACAAAATATAGAAATACCTTTTTGAGATCAACCCATTCCTAGGTTTCGCTTGGCGTGTTAATATCATAAACCAATGCCCCTGCAAATAATGGGAACCCAGTAAGAAGGAAGTATAAAACACTAGAGTAATCTAGTGGTAACGGGTGTAAGTAGATAAAAATAAACCTTAAGATTCAGCAAATCTCTACTTCATTATATAAAAAATCAAAAGATATGAATACCTAAACATACCTCTGCAGAGTTGTAATCAGATATGAATCCCTTGCTGTCCAGAGCAACCTGCAGACCTGATTGCTTCCTATCGGGCCTCCCATAATAATTTTTTTAATCAAAAAAGTTCATATCCATATTTGTGATCAAGCAAACTACCTCCTTGTCTTTCGCAGTAAGTGTGGGCAAATCAATATGAATTTGAGAGGCATGCAAAGTGAACAATGCACCAGCCAATGTTGCAGAGTTTTTTATCACACAGAGAACATCTTGCCCTCTCACATCAGTACCCTGCACAACTCATGAGAAAATTTATCATGCATGCAAAACCTCAACAGTTCGTATTTATGCACAAGACCCATGAGATCAAATTATTTAAAAAAAAAAAAAGAAAGCTGAATAAAGAAAAAATTTGCTTCAGCCTTTAAGAATTTCAACTAACAAAATTACTACTTTAATAACAAAGTATCCCAGTATAGTCCCAGATGAAAGACTTGATGCGCACACAAAGTTTCGTACCCGTGCCTCGAGTGGGAAAAAATCAAAGTAGAGTATTTAAGGAAGGATAAAGGACAGCTAAAATAATAAATACTCATTGGTATATTTTTGGAAGTTACCTCTAGCCAGACACCGCCAGTGAACAAGTATTGACCAACAAAAATAGTATCTCCCTTCTTCACTGACTGAAAATAACAAGAAACATTTAAAATTGAGTTCAAGTCAACATAGACATCAGAAAAGAGCGATTAACCACAAAAAGCGTTCCCCCACCATGAATTTACTAGGAAAAATAATCGAAGCTACAAGATATGAAAGAAATAGATTCGGAAAGCGCAATCGGAAACAGCTTTAGCGAGTAATCACGCGGTGGAGTAATCACACGAGAACGAAGATCACGGAAATTTTCAGTCACAGCAAATTAACAGAGTAGGAAAGGGGGAAAGAAACCAGAGCAACGGTGAACACGAGATGGTGGTGGAGCCAGGCGCAGCGGGCGACCGCGATGAGGGCGAGTATCGGCTGTAAGAACGAGCGGAAGATTGTTGGCTACAAACACGAGTGGAAGGACGATCCGAGTCGCGTTAAAGGACACTGTCCTTAAGAGTTATTCCGCTGCAACAGACAGAGGAGAAGCGGCACCCTCTAAGATTAAACGGATCCCTTCTGTGGCAACGGGGTTCACAGAATTGCTGGAAGGAAGGAAGAACTCAAAGGGAAAATTCGACAAAGAGAGAAAGTAGGCAGAGGAATTTTCCTATGTCTCAAGTGTTTTGATGAAAACACTGTTTATAGACACAGACCGGAGGAGCGAGCGGGCACAAGACGCGTCGGAAAACCCTTTGACTGAACATGTACACCCATAAGGCCAATGGTACCGTTGGAACAGTCAATTTCCAGAATGAGAGAATCCTTAAATCTAAAACCCCCTTAACTTGGTCAATTAATAAATAAAAATATTTATATTGAACCAAAAAAATTTTCGTAAAATTGTGCCAGCACTCCTTTAACTCACGCGCACCGGGGGGATTGCCAGATTTCAACTGAATTTCCCACTGGTGGCCCGTTTGTTGTGCGCGCGAGCCCACCATTTCTCTTAGCCCATGTTAATAGCTCATAAAGCATCTTGATATATATGGACTTGTATTCTTATTCTCCCAAGCAATGTGGGACTTACTTCTTTTGACACACCCATAAAAGACAAACTTTTATAACAGCGAGAACGCATATCAGGGCGCAAAGGGTTCCTTGAGCAAGAATGCGATGGCCCTCGAGCACGATGGCGGCAGCGACAATCTGAGCTTCCTCGAGCATAGTGGTGGTGGTGAAGAACCTTGATCTAGATCTCGGTGAAAGAGTAAAAGCAGATAAAGCGAAGGCAGAGGAACAAAAATGAAGGAGAACGCACGCTGGAGCCAGGCTACAACTCGAGGGTTTTTAGATAGCATCAAAAAGATTTAAAATTCTAAATTTCAATGACCTTTTAGAGAGTATGTGCAAATGGTATGATATAAAATATTATTATTTTAGAACTCACCTTTTACACACGGAGATTAAACACCTCTCACATGTGGTTTTTAAAGACATCTATTAATTAAAACACTTCTCATATGGGATTTAAAATATCTATTAATATTTACAAAAATGTCATTGATCATACTTTTTAAATCTTATTATCTAAAAAAAGGGATGGCCTAAATGATAAATTTTCTATTGGTGTCTCTTTTCTTTTTCATCTTCTTTACGCATTTCTTCATCACGTGTGTCTGGTCTTTATCTACACTATGCTAGTCTTCTTCTTCATCATCTCTATGCCTATTCTATTTGTCTAATCGCTCTTTTTTGCAAAACATACTCAATTGAAAACATTTTTGTCACTACAAAAAAAAAATCAAATTTTCGACAGAATTAGCCACTGAATTTTTTTTCCATGGCTAATTCCGTTGATAATCCGACAGAAATTTTTCGTGACAAATTTAATTATTATTCAATTCTTATTAATTAATTATTAATTTCTAATTTAAATTTCTTATTTATTTGATCATTATTTATTATTAAATTTTAATTAATATATTAATTAAAATGAATATTAAATATGAAAATATTAGAAATAATATTTATTTTATTTGTAATAATTTTATATTAAAATCAATATTTTTTAAAATAATAAAAATTATGAAATTAATAATCATATAAATATATAAATATTATTGTCTAATCAATAATATATTATATACAAAATAAAATGAAAATACATAAAATAATAAACACATAAATTAAAATTATCATTCCATTTATTTTTAGTTTTTAATAATATATATATACATGCTATATACTAAATATGTGTATGTATATAATTATAAATGTAAATAATTTATTATAAAGTAGAATATTATATATATATATATATTTAAATATGCATTTAAAAGGTACAAGTTCGTCGCAGCTCAATTGGTAAGGGATCGTACATGTGCATAGGTGGTCGGGGGTTCAAATCCAGGATGAGGCAAAATTGCAAATTTATCAAGTGGCGACACGTGGGCTGTGAAGTGGCGGCTAGCAGATGTGACATGTGGCGGGGCCTGGTTGTAATGTGGCGGCTTGCGGAGGTAACACATGGCATTATTATTTATTTTAAAAAAAAGGAATTTGCCACAGAAATTTCTATGGCAAAATTTCCGACTGAATATTCAGTTGGAAATTCCATGGCAAACTTTATTCCAATGGAATATTCCATCGGTAATTTGCAACAAAATTAAAATTCTGTTGACAACCAATTTGTGACAGTGAATTTAGCGATGAAACAAATTTTGTCAGAAATTCATTCCGTGGCAAATCAAAATTCTGTTGGTAATTCCATGGCAAATTTCGTGACTAATTTCATGTTTTTTTATAGTGTGTTAATTTCATTTTTTTTTTCTTTGTCTGACTTGGCAGCCTCTAACAAATATTAACACCGCTAATAATGTTTTTGCCATGTAAGATGTTTGACTTATGAGTTAGACTAAATTATGGATGCTAATGACCATTTAAAAAAAATTAAAAGATTGAAGAATAAATTATAGGTGAGTTAAAAGTTGAAAAATTGAGTTACGCTGAGTTATACTTGAAGGATTAAGTTATAAATGAGTTAATAGTTGATGGACTAAAATATTAATTTTCTCTTATAATTTTGTATAAAAGCATATAAATAAATTTTAACAGTTTAAATTTATGTACAAATTTTAATACAAAATTATAATAATATTTTTATACTGTATTAAATCTGAACCATTGGATCTTAATCTAATGATGATGAAGGAGTGGTAATGGAGGGAAGCCGGGTCTCCAAAGTGGCTCTAACCCACTACTTATTACTTCGTACCCTTCCTATCACCCTTTATCTAAAAGCATTCATGTTACAAAATGGAAGTTGAGAGATCCTTCTTTTCACCCTTTAATTACCCCCAAATAGTACTGATAATATAGATTCAGCCCATGATTTAAATTTGCCAACCCGTAACAGGTTGGGTTGTAAAAAATGAGGCCCATTTAGATGTGGGTATTTTTGACCCACACGCGTAGGTTAGCCCGCCAAACTACTTTTATAAAAAAACTAAAAATTAAAGTTGATTTATAAAAAAATATGCGGTCAACTTCTGATTATAATGTAAACCTAATTAATATTGAATGTTTGTTGATAATTTGATTTATGGTTTACATTTAGTTTGAATTCAATCTTATAAAGTGTATTACATATGTTTAAAATGTATTGTTTAAAACTTGAATTAGATATTTTATATTCAAGTTGTATATTTTATAAATTAAATTTATAAAAAAAGATATTTCATTTTAAGTATTAAAAAAATAAAAAAGATATTTCAAATCTAAATTAAAAAAAATAATATTGGTGAAAAAAAATTTTAAAAAAAAAGGTGGCTAGTCTGCCAACCCACTATGATAGGCTGGGTTGAGATTTTTCCAACCCACATGCAAGCAAGTATTTGAACCACGCCTATAACTGACGGATTGACCTGTTTTACTTTCTTTACCCCAAAAAATGGGAGATTTATGCATACTTTGAGAAATTGAGAAATGATCGGCAGACGTTACATAATCATGAGGGTTGACATACGAAATACTTTGCAAATATTGCAGCACGTTGATGTATGTAGCTGTGGGATGTATATGTTTATTCTCATAGATCCAAACTATTTCGTTTCTGTTGGATAAAAAAATTTTCAACTTTGATTAAGTGCAACTATCAACTTTCTTATCCTCAAATAATGATTTTTTTAAGCACAAAGTATCTTTTTATTTAAAACAATTCTTTTTTCATTTATTAAGCATGTATGCCCAAAAAATCATAAGGTACAGGTCAATTTAAGACTCAATCCGCGGGTCCACATGAAAACATGATTTAGCTAAAGGTTCAACAGTCAAGCTTCAAGAGGATACATGAAGGCTTCCCAACAAGTTAAATCCATTTTCTGCATCCCCCAGATCTGAGACTAGACAGTTAGATTCCAAATTTAGTATCTACTCCCTAGATTTCCGGAGTCCATTAGACAGATTGGGAGGGGGGACAAAGACCATCTATTTATTCCTTCTTTATTTCACATTGTATGCACGTCTTTACATTCTATAACTCTCCAATTCCCAGCAAAAAAAAAAACACTTTCCGATGCTCTCACGTTCTACGACCCCCTGATCATCCTCATACTCTGATTCACTCACACTTTGCCACACGCACTTGATTTCATTAATACAATCTCATTATATCTCTTACGTTAATTGCAATAACCTACATTCTTTTCTCTCACTGTTGATGACCCAAAACTCTTCTTCATTTATCTTTTATTGAAATTTGCACAAACAAAGCACATGTATCTCCTGTTGGAAAGTGAAAACATTCCTGCTCAAAGTACTATCAAACCTAAGTGACTAGCTCCCCAAACTGGGATTCAAACATTGATTTATCACGTTATCAGATATTAACTCCTTCTCCAAGACTCAACTTCCCTTTATGGGCATTAAATGTAGATAACTCTTCCAATAAGAATTTCAATATTGATTTGTTATGTTATGAGGAATTGATTTCTTCCGTTAAACTCAACTCTTAATGATAATAATAATGAATTGTGTTATACAATCATTTTGATCTACAAATGAATTTTGTTCCATTGATTTGATCCTGGAAGGTTAGATAATAATAAAATCAGTCTAACTTTTTTGAAAATCACATCAACCTGAAACAAACATGACTTCTAATGATCATATGATCATAGGCTACTCAATCACATATCCTTCACTGGCTCTCCCTCCCTCTCATCTCTCCACTCTGCTCAGTTACTGCATTTCAAAATACAGTTGCAACAATACCATAACCCAAATACTGGATTTACAGTCCAGAGGCATCGATGTGAACTAAGATTGTCAATAGCCATTAGTTGATCAATCTCTCAATGTAACGAGTGTAAACAATTTTAATATAATGAAACAGGCCAACATTATCCTTTAAACAATGAAACATCTGTGGCAATTATTCATTTTAAGTTCCAATAATATTGGGGTAATTTTTTTCCCCTTTTAGGGGGGGGGGGATCAGATATGTTATTGCTTCTTACGCAAGTATAAAACACCAACTACTACTGAGATGCCAAGAACGGCCACAGGAACAGCCCAATATTGCTTTGTCAACTGCAACAACTTGTCCGAATAAATTGCTGCTTGATTGTTGGAGGAAACAGGTGGTAAAGTGTCAAGCTCACCAATGCAAAACTTCTCCATAAGTTCTCTGGCACTTTGGCTATGGCCAGCATCCTCAAATTCATCTGTTGCATCTTTCCCTTCATCAAAGTAAAAATAAAAAAAACAAAAAACAAAAGCGTTACAGTAATTGCTAACAATTTGGCAATAGTTTTAATTTCTTTTCTACAAAAGCAAAGACACCATAGAATTCTAGGCATGTTGCAAGTTGAACATATTGCTATGACGCATGTCTCGCTCTGACATGGATAATAAGGATGGCACAGAATCATGTACGAGCAAATACCCTAGAGAGGTAAAGCGAGTAACAAGTTTAGTAGTTTGAGAGATTAGAACCTCTGTCCTGACAAGATAATCAAAGATCTTGCCATAATTTTTTACAATGCATATGAATAATTTGAATGACATAGTTTTAATACTCTAAATTTTTAGAAAGTAATACTGGAAATATAGGATGACAACAAAAAATTTAAAAACTAAAAATGGAATGTGAAAATATGACAAGATACACAAAGGATTGTTGTGCAGTCCCTGTTTCTTATTTGTGGTAAGCATGAGGTGTAAATATGTAGCATTGAGCATCAATGATCGTGTGTGATGTTTTTTATCCATGCTTAGTATGGTAGTTTGGCAACAAGACAAAATATGACGGGAAGTATAAGTACCTGTTGCAAGAAGAACTACTTCATCTCCCCCCGGGTGTTCATCCAAATATGAGGTCACATCATATACCTGCATTCATAAGACATAAATCATCAACATGTTACCAATTAGAGACAAGAAGATAGGGAAGAGGAGAGAGGGCAGACACCAGAGTCTAAAAGCAAGTGTACGCTTCAAACTTTTCTTGTTTAACATAAGATAAAGATAGGAGATACAGGGCCTATACAAGTAGCAATCTACAAAAGCTATCACATAATGTAAATATATGCAAGGTAACCAAAACTTTTCATATATAATTATTGAACTTCGTTGCCTTGGCTGAAAACAATGCCAGAAAAACATCCAAGAGCCCAATAATTTTGAAAAATTCAGCTCCAACACATTCTAAAACAAGCAAACACCTTCCACTGATTCTTTAAATACACGAAAACTCAAAATTACCAGTGCAGAGCTAAACAAGTCCAAACAGATTTAAAGGGCAACCAATGCCTCAATTCTCAAGAAACCAACAATAAAAATTTGCCTGCTCTTACTCAGAATGTCAATACTCAAATTCCACTAACTTCTTCATAAAAAGGCTAGTTAAATCCCAAGAAGAAGAAGAAATATAAAAACACTCTATGCATGACCCGCATGAAAATAGAACGGAACTCAGTAGTAGAAAAATACCCATCAGAGGGAAAGATACAATTTAAGCAAATAATCTTACCTTGCCGTCAATAACGACCCAGCAATCATCTTTGATGTTATGCTGGGAAGCCTCTTGCATGGTATAGAGCTTGGAAATGGTTGGCATGTTAGAAAGTCTTTCAGCCTTTGATGCTTCAGAGTTGAAAGAGAGCTTTGCTAAATGGAAGAGGCTGAAATGTAAAGCAGCAAACTCAATGATACAATCGTGATTCTTATTCCTAAGATGGAGAGGCCATAAAAAAGATTTAAAGCCAAAATCCATGTTTAAGACTAGCAAAAAAATTATTACACAAATCATCCGTAGTAGAAAGAGAGCAAATTTAGTTGGCAATCAAGGTCAATCTAGGAAAAGCTTATGACAGACTGAAATGGTATATTATTCATGATGCTCTTAAAGCTGTGGACATAGAAGATAAGTTATGTGATGTGATTCTGGCATTTATCTCTAGTGCCTCCTTCCATGTACCTTGGAATGCAGAATCTATTAACACATTCAGCATGAAAAGAGGTATTCCACAAGAGGATCCTATTTCTCTGTATATTTACATCATGTATGGAGAAATTGAATTATATTATTAAGGATGCTATTGATGATGGTTTGTGGGATTCCATAAGCTCAGCTCAGAAGGCCTTCAATTTCCCATCTTTTCCTTGCTGATGATTTGACCTTTTTGGGGAAGCATCAACTTGTCGGTGGATGTGATGATTCAGTGTATTACCAGTTTTTGCGAAGCATTAGGACAATATATGAAGTAAGCTAAAGCAAACTGAAGCGAAGAAGAAATAACCAGCTGCATGCATCATCCATCATCATTGACTCCATTCTCAACTACTTGTAATTATAATCAAATTAAAAGTCTGACTAAATCTTCAATTCACTGTAAATAATCAAATTAAAAGTCTGACTACATCTTCAATTCACCTTAATTTTAATCAAACAAGCTTCACGATAAAATTCAGAATCAAATTGCAAACTTATCTATCAATGCAAGTACCAACAAATGCCTTACAAATCAAATTCAAAGATGAGTAAGTGAAGCACCTGAAAGCCCGATACCGAGATCAATGGAGGAAGGGAATAGGGGACTGCACGGGGTCGACGGTGAAATCCCAGCTCAACGAGGAAACGGAAAAGATAGTGAGGTTTTGAAGGTCGCCGAATTCACGGTACGACCCTACTAAATTCATTGGGGATGAGACATGGAAACTGAGCAGTAAAGGAAAATTAAACCTTTTACCCGTCAAATTTTAATTTGCTTATACTTTAGTCCCTCAACTATATCTTCTCACTTCAGTCCAAAAGAAAGCTATAACTACCAACAAGCACTTTGTTAGATTGATAAAAGACGTCCAACTAGTATACACGAAATTTTGGATTTGAGCCCCTAATGCAGCTACGTTAAAACTTATTGATTCAGCTTTCCATCCGAAGGGTTTCATAAATTCTCGATTCTAATTAGTTGGTTGCTAGGACAAATGGTAAAATGGTCCAAAAAAGTTCCGGATACCAGATGAATAAATATGAATAAAAAAAAAGAAAGCTATAACTTCTCACATTTAATTCTTGTACTACATAATTTATAATATATGTTGGAGATCCTCAAATCTCAAATTTCATGTAATATATGTATAAATAGACTTATTTATATGCATACACACAATCACCACATAGACTTATTTACATATTCTCCGAATGCCACATGATTTATACTCTATCTAATGAAAACATTCCAATTGTCTTTTCTTATGACTCCTACAAATACCTATTGTGATGAGTTATGAAGAAAGAGAAATTTATGGAATATGACATCCACAAAATACGACAATTGAAATATTTTCATTGGACATAGTTTTGTGAATCTTTTTACGTTAGTCAAATAGCAACATAATCAAAAACTTTTTATATTATATTGGTCAAGTAACATCTGGATATACCAAGGTATAGGAACTTGAACCAATGATTGAGCTAAACAAGGCAGTGGGTTAAAGGTCAATGTGTTAGATCGGATTTAAACTGGAGGTCAAACCGGTGAGAAATAAAAAAAATTAAAAAATAAATTTCATCACATGTTGATAAAATCACATCATCCAAAATTGAAAATTCCAAAAATTAAGTATAAAATTTCAATATTAACAAAAATAATAATTATCAAACTGACCATATACCCCCACGTAAATAGGAACCAAAATTGACACACTCAAAATAAAATAGGAAGGCTAACCCAAAACTGAATTAGTTGGGAAGTAACCAAATGGGATGAGGTGGAAGCAATCAAACAAATAAGAAATAGATTTTTTTTCGAACTTTTTTTTTTTGTGATTGGGGGTACACTAACTTGTTTGACCATTTTTTCACTTTGAGCCCCATGTCCCTATTCTCCTTGTCTCCATCTTCAACTTCATCCTCTTCCCAATGCCTTCGTCTCCCCTTCACTCTCTCCCCCTTGTGTTGGGCTCCTTCATCACTCCACTCAAACTCTCCTTCCACCATGACTCCTCCATCTTCCACCTTATCAAGACTCTTGCTCACTCTCTCGACTTCACCTCCCCCATCACACTTCTTCCTACAAGCTAAGACAAAGTGGTGCCTTGAAGATCAGCCCTCTTTCCCGAAAGCCCCCAACCGCAAGCCCCTTGTTGCCTTCATCTCTGTTTTAGTGCTTTGGCCATCCTTTTCTTCAGTCTCTTCGTTGGCATCATGCTCAAAGTTCTCACCCACAACAAACTCTGTAAGCTGTCATCCTCCATCAGAAGCATAGCTTCCAACTCCAACTCGCCTGCTCTCTCTGATTGTTTTTTTAAAAACAGAAAAAAGGTAACTCAGGCGATCTGCCCAACTCGACGAGTCGTTTCAGTTGGCCCCGAGTCAATCTGAGTTTCACCGAGTTGACTCAACCCGCGGTCATGACACAACTTGGACCGAATTGGAGGCTGAGTCACCAATTTCTGGCTTGATCCTACCGGTCCGGTCCGGATTCCCATACCTTGGAATATATTGCTACCTTGTGAGTGCAAACTTTATACAATACTCGTATTTATGTGTTTAAAGATTTATTGGGTCTTCCTATCAATAAAATTTTCATGCTTACTTTTTTTATAGACATATGTATAATATTATTGAAGGCAATTTTAATCGAAATATTATCATAAACTAAATGTAGACACATCTCCTATGGGCATTCGAACTTTAATTCGTCATATTGTGAGTGAATAACCCCTTTCGCTTGACTCAACTTTCATCGGAGACGATTCGATTTGAGGCACTACCCTAACACTAAATGTGAGTATACCATATTGTAAGATATCAACCCCTTTAGCTAAACTAAATTCCCATTGGTTATTTCTCTTTTTGCTAAGCACCAATAAATTTTTATTGGAACAATTTTAATCAAAATAATGTTAGACATTACATATAAGTACATATTTCAACAATGAATTCATAAAGCATGCTAGAACCATCATGTGGCTTTGGTTAATTTTCATGCTTTCATGGGCACTCTTTTACACTTTCTTCCTTCTAATTTTTAAGCCCAAATGTGTAGAAAAATATTGGGAAAATGGACTGCCCCGCCAGTATCGAATTCCCGGCCCCTACTTCGCTGCTCATTGGCAGATCTCTCTGGCCCCGCGTGTCCCTCACTCCGTCTCTCACTGCTCGCTGGTTCTCGTCGTCGCCGATCTCTCACTGCTCTCAGGCGCTCGACGCGCTCACCACTCTCAGCTTTGTCTTCTTTGGTTTGGTATTCTTTCTCTCTTTCACTGGATACCTTCGTCTTTCTCGCCGGTGACCGCTTTTATCTGTCAGGCGATTTTTTGTTTGTCATCTCTTTTATTACTCATCTAACCTATCTAAAGTTTGTATTTGAATATATTCCTCCTTCATCTGTTTTTGCTTCTAAAACATCATTGTTTTCTGTAACTTCTTTCATGTCTATTCAAAGTATTTGTATTCAAATTACTCATTGTCAGGTATTTTCTTCTATTCGGAAACCAGAATTTTTTTTTCAAGCAGCTGTTAATGTTTTCATCTAATTTGCATTTTTCTTCTATGACCGGGAAGAACTCTGCGTGCGTTTTTTTTTTTTTTTTGAGAGATTTAGAATGGAGGCCTCAAACTACGTAGAATGGGATCTCGGTTAAACTATCTTGCCTCATAGTCTCACAATTTCACTAATATCATTGTGCGCTCATTGGCCACTTTCTTAAAGCATTGTCCTTTGTTACTTCTTCCCCCTCCTATGATTTTGGTGCTGGTTTTTAATTGGTAATGGCTATGTTTAGAAAGTGCTATATCGACTACAGTTACAGGATTGAGTTATCAGAATGGTTGTTACTGCTTACTCCTATGGCTTTGGCTGGTTTTTCATTGGTGATAACTATGGTTAGAAAGTGTTGTATCGACTACAATTTATATGATTGAAGAATCAGAATGGTACATAATGATAATCCTCTTCAAAATTTCTTAAAAAAAATAAAAATTTAGGAACCATATATATTTGCAAATTGAAGGGGAGGAAACCTTGGAGAGGGAGAGGATCAGGAATCTAGTAAAGAATGTTGCGGTTGGCTTCAAAGAGAATTTCAGGATTGTTGCCGGAGGTACCATCACCAACGCTCCAGGTTCTGCGTCAATTCTCCAATGAGAAAGTTGTTGATCTTAGCAACAACCCATGGGATGTCAGATCCAAGTATGATCCCATGGTTGGTATGGGCTTGGTTGGGGCACCAGCTTGTGGGGATGACATGAAAATCCATGCTAACGGTGATGAAAAGACTAGAAAGATTGCTGATGCTTGCTCCAAGCCCTTCGACTGTGGTTTGGGTGTTGCCTCTTCATCTATGGGTACGTGGTCCTGTGAATTCCCTTTCATTCCTTTCCCTTCCTTTATTTTTGTTTGTTGAGATAAAGACAAATTGGGATGAATCTGTGCTTTAGGTGTTTTGCTGCAAAATTTTCTTGTTTTTACCCATTTGTGTGTGGGGGGGTTGGAATCTTAACAAATTTAGTTTTGTAAACGTTTTTATCTTTTTTGAGTTTCTCAATTTCTATTTTGTCTTAATGGAAGGCATTTTTTTTACGTTCTATTTTTTTATCTCCCAGTATGGAAGACACACTAGCATGAGTTCGATGCTTGGAATATGATTGGACTGATGGGCTAAGGCTCTTTTCTGTGATGAATGTTTTCAACTCACCAACATAGAGAGCACTACTAAACGGATAATACTGTGTTAAACGGGACATCTGAATATGATTATCAATCAATTTTGACGAGTTTTGTTCAGGACAGTCCTTTATTCTCCTGCCTTTTCATCTTTGACCCTTTTGTTTGGATTGGCTGTGTAAGTTTGCAGTTGATTCTGTATATCTAATTGCTTTAGATCTTTAACATCATAGGCAGTTCAGGGATTGGCATTGATTTAGGTAACAGAAGTTAAGCATATGAAGGAGTAATGTGCAGGGATGATGACCTGAATTGCGTTAAATAATAATTCAATACTGTTAAATTTGTAATATGCACTTTTTTCTCTGATAGTTTGATCAAGGGTACCTTGTCCTCATTAAATATGTTATTAACTTTTTAATTTCTTCCTTTTCAGCTGCTGGATGGGTAAAAGGAAAGCAAATGCAGGGCGTTTCATCCATCAAGAACATGTAAGTATCCATAACTCTATGGAGTATATGATACAATTGTATGTTATTGTCCTGAAAGACATAAATTTCTCTTTAACTTGATATGAGTCAGGGTGATGATCCTCCTTCGGAAGATGTATATTATATTTATATGATTTGCTTGCTGGCTATGACCATGTATCAATTCACTTCCCCTCCTTTAGGGAACAATGATAGTCTGTTTTTTGAAGCTATTAAAACAGTACCGACCTGTATTATTTAAATTAGGCTAGCAGGGTATGCATTATGTTTTATGCCTGGACATATTAACTTTTATCTATTCTGGAACCCTTGCCTGAGTCGAAGATGAGAGAAACTTATTTAATTGAAGATGAAAGTATACTAGTTGTTGAGCATCTCTGTGTGTGTGTATGTGGTTTTTTTTCTTACCTTCTCCGGGAATATACGTAAATCCCTCTAAGAAAGGAAACAAATGAGTTGCACTTCTGCAAAATGGAATTGCAATTGATGTGAATATTTTCTCCCCGTTGTTGGCAAAAAAAGTGGGCGGCCTCCTTTTCTGAGTCAATGATAGGAAAAAAAATGTTCTGGTCAGTGTATGTTTGAAGTTGGTGGTGTGTTAATTTTCTATACGATATATCTTCTGGTTTTCATCTCTTCCTGGATGGTGACTACTCTACGTATTTATATTTTTTGTCTGGCAAACCTGCTTAATTGGTATTAATAATATTATTTTTGCAAAAATATTTAAATCAGTTTATCCTCAGTTATGGACCTTTTGGATGATGGTTATGATTTCATGGTTCTTGGTTTTGGTCCCTGCTTTATTCAGTTTTTGGAATGAAATGACTCAAAACAGTTTATGACGGATATCCTGCAGAGGAACTGCTAGGCATCTACCATTTCGTCCATTTAAGCTTTCTGGCAGCATGTTTGCTGAGGATGCCATCAAAGCCGGTCTTAAAGGCTATGAAGCTAAGCGAGGCTTGGCAACCGCTGCCGAGGCAACATCTGGAGAGAAGGCTGCCGCCGCCACGGCTCCAATGAAAAATAGACTTCGCCCGTTATCTCCTCATCTTTCTGTCTATAAGCCACAGTCCTCTTCCATGTCTTCAATTTTTAATAGAATCTCCGGAGCTTCCCTAGCAGCCATGGTCTTGGGTTTTTATCTCCTTTGCCTGAAAATGCCTTCGATTTGCTTCACCTATACTGATTTCTACCAATTTTTCCAATTTTCTTCAAACTTTAGCCTAATCTGTGCCCAGATTGCTGCCTTTGCCATGTCCTATCATCTGTATGATGGAATTAGGAGATTACTGCATTAACTCCTCAGTCCTGAATCAACTGTATGGTTTTCTGACGTTTCCAAGTTTGAGTTCCGTGAGTTGATGTTCATTGGGAGCATCTTAATGACCCCAGTTTGAAGTTTTGTAATAAAGACGCAATTGCATCTGACAGTATCGTCTATGCAATGACTGTAATAATTTGGACAGTGCTTGTTTGGTTTTCCTTGAACTCCATGCTTTTATGCTTTTTATTCTTGACAAGTAATGTGTCTGTGGGATGCAATGGTGAACAAGTAATGCGGGTGTGGATTCCCAAAAAATCAAATTTAGTAGCTGACTAAGTTGTTAAAGCTTCATTGGAAGGATCATGTCCCTTGAATCGTGTGATAAGATCCATGGCAGTTGCAACAATTTCTGGTGAATGCTTTTTCGGGTACCGTAATTTTTAAACATCATCTCAGATGAGCAAGATCTTGAGGATTATTCCTGCCTAATCCTGTGGACACCCCTATAGTGCCACCTACCCAATCAAAAGTCGCTCTCACATAAGCAGGGTTGTGTGCGCCGGTGAGCAAAAAAAGTTAGACAAGAAATTAGTGTCATGCAGACAGGGTAATTAACTATTGATATATAAATTATTGCGATAAGTAGTTTTGAATATATAGCATTTTGATAATAGATATTTTTTTGGTTTAGTAAATAGGTAGAAAGACATTTATCTCTATTCATTTTTATTCCTTTTTTTCTATAATTTTTTTTATTTCTGTTATGATAAAATATTACTTAGCAAAATATTTTTTTCCTTTGCATACGATTACCAAGAATAATTTTTTTAATACTTATTTCTATTTCATTTACATCTCTATTCTTATTTTTGTTCCATTGAAAATATTTCAACCAGTAACCAAATGAGACCTAAGTTTAATTAAATTGAGTATGTACTTAATACATATTTAAAAATGACAAGTCGAAGAGGTATTCAAATTTAACGCCGGAGAGTATCATGAATAAAATTGCTTTCAAAAGAAAAAATTTGTGCCTAAAAAATAATGTCAATGCAAAAAAAAAATGTTTTGAAAAAGCTATCCTTTATCTGGGCCCTCACAATTCTAATATCTATTGCTATTTTTAAAAGAAAAATCAAGACAAGTGCATTTCAAAATACCCTGACCATTGAAATTCCAAATAATGATAAAATAGTCAATAAAGGTTGATTCAATTAATAAAGAATTAACTCAATCCGTAAGATTATAAGTTCAAATCCCACTAATATATATAAATAACTCTATAAGTGTTCTTTAAGTTTGAAGGTATCATATATCTTGATATATCTTAAAGATCCAACTCATGTAAATTTTTTGTACAGAAAAGGCTTGACAAAATAATGTCAAGTGATTATATATTAATTTTTTACTTTAAAAATAATAATAACGGTTGGCACAAAAAATATCATCATTTGAGATTAGCCATGTTAAGGTTGGAGAATTGAAAAATAATTTTTAAAATTAAGAATTAAGAAATCAAAATGACATTTGATATAAAATTAAAAGACTAAATATTCTTTTTATTTTTTTGCCTTAAAAAAATATGGTATTAAATTTATAAACGGACTTGGTGAGCCTATGCATCAGTCCCTTAGCCGATCAGGTGAAGACTTTTTGTTTTTTTTTGTTTTTTTTTTTTTTTTGAGTTAGAGACTCAATACTTTTAAAACTAATAACCTAAAACGTGTTTATATTTTATGCTTCTCGAAATTCATATTTGTATTTTCCTCACCACGGAGTACCTTGTTGGTTATTCTTTTTCCTCTCACGAAATCTGAAACCACATCGTTTATATTTATACTTTAATAATTCTATTATTTTGTTGGATTATGTGTGTTTATATAAATGGTTTATTCATGGACAAATATATTTTTAATTAGTAAGGTCCGGATCGTCTTCTACTGGATAATTAAATAAATATCCAAATTGCAACCCCACTCCCACAACCCAATAAAATGTAAGGCACAAATCAACACGCCTTCTAAGTTTTCTTTTCAATAAAATATCCATGAAC
>QFDD01002907.1:0-24210 GCA_006871305.1 Vachellia collinsii | reverse complement strand
GGGGGGGGGGGGGGGGGGGAGGGGGTTGATGTGGACAAATATGTGGCCAACTATTCTAGGTGAAGGATGTCTGTTTACCTCTTCGTTTAATTAAGATAACATTGCTACTTTTTATATTTTCATAATGAAATTGCTTCACTAAGAACTTCCAGAATGTAATTGTACTTCTAAGAAAACTTCATAGGTAAAAATGTACCTTAACCTTTTAATTTATAAAAATACATCACAACTTGAATATAAAATATCTAATTCAAATTTCAAACAATACAATTTAAATATATATAATACACTTCATAAGGTTGAATTCAAACTAAATATAAACAACAAAATCAAATAATCAATTATCATCTAATATTAATTAAATTTACATTATAATCAGAAGTTGTTCACATATCTTTTTATTCACTAATTTTATTTTTTTTAAAAAAAAATGGGTTGGCAGATTAGCCCACTACAGGTTGGGCCAGCCGTGAGTTGGGCTAAAAAGACCCTCCTTCTAATGGGTCATTTTTTAGCCAACGCAACCCCCACTTTTTTGGCTGGTTGGCCCATTGCTCAACCCATATTACTAGCTTTAGTTAAATTCATATTGATCATGTTTATCTGAGAAACCCCTAAAAGCATTAAAAAATGTATTTTCACATAAATTGAAATAAAACTCATCTCATATATAAAATCACTTAAAATAAGTTAATCTCGGTTGGTGGCAATGGTTGAAGCACGATAGTATGGGGGGACAAATGGGTTAGAAGATTGCAGAGCTGTAAGTTCTCAATGCCCTTCTCTCTCTCTCTCTGTGAGTAACCTGTGAATTTATGATATTGAGAATAATTAAAAATTTTCTAACAGTAGATGAGTGTGAGGCAATCAAAATAATGAATTTTGCAAGATCAATCAGTGATGATTGTTGGATCTGGACGAGTGGGAATAGCGGAATTTATTCAATTAAAGAGGGATACAAGGTGGCTAAAATGATAATTAACTGGGGTATAAATGAGATTTCTCATTCTTCTTCCTCTTTAAGATCTAACATGTGGAAACAAATCTAGAAATTAAAAATACCACATAAAGTAAAAACTTCAAGTGGAAACTTCTATCTGAAGTTCTCCCATCAATGGGAAATTTGTGAAAAAAAAAAACAAAGAAAAGAAAAGGAAGTGCCCGGTCACTAATACTTGTCTTGTTTGTATGTCTAAAAAAGAAATTCTAAATCATTTATTTCTTTCTGAGTAGGTGAAGTTGGTATGGTTTGGAAGGTGTTACTCTTTTAGACTCCCAGATGAACAAGACATAGATTTAAACTATTGGATTGTTTGAAACCTAACGAGTGAAAATATGTTTGAATGGCTAAAGGCTCTTTTAACTACATTGTGTAGTGGATTTGGAAGAGCCAATATAGCTATATGTATGAAGACAGAATATCTGGCCTAGTGTTTGTTCTTAAACAAGTGAAACATCTCCTTAAAGGAAATTGGGATGCAAAGGGCTGGTGTGAAAGGATTTACAAATGAAGACAAGGCTTTGCAAATGTGACAGCACAGTGATGTGCTCCAATAGGGAAGTAAATTTGGCGGTCTTGTCCATTTAAGTGGATGTGGAGGCCTTCAAAGCAGCTGTATCATATTTTTGAAGAAAGCTAAAGATACTATTGTTCATTATCATGGTTGAGCTAGAGACTATTTGTTTAGCTTTTATCTTTATATTTAGGTTATGTTAGTAGCTATTTTAACGTAGTTACTGAACCGTGCTTCGTTTTAATACAAAAAACAAAATGATATCAAGTACAAAAAATAATATCTGATAAGTTTTAAGAATTTATCAATGAGTTACTTTCATTTATTAATAATGGTACCATTTTTATTTGTTAGATATTATTTTCTTTACGTAAGACTAGTTGCAGTTCTTCCTGTGAAAAAGTCAGCATGCCTCAATGTTTTTTGTTCATGATTAAAAAAAGAAAGAAGAGTTAACATACAGCTAAGCTATAATTTTAACTCATTTTTAATCAAATTTTTATAGTTTTTTTTTTCTCTTTTTATCATGTGTTTTCTTTGTTATATGAAATAGTTTAGATACTCATGACATCTTAATTCATAAGAGAAATAATGTTCCTAGTTCATGACGATCGATCTAGCTCTCACTCATAACACATCTCGATTAATTTTGTTACACAGATTTAAATAATGTTAATTTACTTTTATTTTGATAATGATAAATTTTATTCAATCATTTTATTTTTTAAAAAAATCTTTTTTACTCTGTATTCTGCAAAAAACTTACATGCTACTTAGAGCATGTTTGGAAACAGCTTCTAAAAATATTTTTACGCAAGTCGAGACAAAACTCCTCTCATATACTAATCTCGGATTGTATATAATCACTTTCCAAAAGTTATTCATAAGCGTGCTCTTAATCAGTATTCGTGTCAGACCTAATAAAGACTAACGGATGTAAATAAAGAAATTATAAGGACCTAATACAAAAGAAAAATTATTTCCTTAAAGAATCAGAGAGACAATATGAATCCTTTTATTTCCTTAAAGAATAAAGTGATAAATACACTGTAAACAAATTATTTATCATAATACATTATCTCATCTATTATCCCAGTACCTAAATGAATAAAAATCATCTCTTTATGGAATCAATAAAATTGATTTCTATATATTTTGATGTGTATAATACAAAGCCAAAAGACACACAATACGAATAATACATCATGTTATCACACCATATACAATTATAATATGGTCCTAACCTATTTAAATACACATAAAATAGGCTTATTTTATGCATGCTTAAACAAGCTAGGACCATTTCATTTAAAGAGGATCCAGAACACATGTATCTAAAACACTATAAAGGTAGAGGGAAAAATAGAGTCATAAAGAGAAACCCAATACTACTATAATATAGGAACAGGGGTTGTGTTATTCACAAGGTAAACTTGAAAGGAGCATCATCATGTCTATGTCCCTGCTCTCTCATACTTCTTTCTCCTCCATTTTTCATCTCAAAACCTCTCTCTCCACCACCGTTGCCTCTGCCGCCGCCGCCAAAGACAAGCGGCCTTGGGCCTCGGCCTCCATACCCGGGCCCGGGCCTCGGCTCATGCCCATGCTGATCTCTCAGACTCCCTTCTCCATTTTTCATGTCAAAGCCCTTCTCTTCACCACCACTAAAACGGCCGCTGTTGCCATCACCACCACCGTGGGCAAGCGGCCTCGATCCTTGGCCTCCATACCCATGCCCGAGCCCATTGGGCTTGGTAGTTGGGATTCTCTTGTCAAACCCAAGCTCAACATCACCACCTTCTTTGGGTCTGAAGTGGTGGTTCTGATTCTGGTTCATGTTTTGCTGCTTGAATGGCTTATGCCCATGACCACCTTGGCTCTCGGGCCGGCCACGGCGGCTGCAGAGGCGACCGAGAAAGCAAGCAAGGAGAGAAATGACTAAAATCACAGCCAGCACTATGAAAACTGTGCCAAATGATCCATTGGAATAATGATGGGAAGGTGGCTGCTGGTTGGTGGTGACACTTGTGACAGGGTACACCTGAACTGGTTGCTGTGGCTGTGCCTGAGGCTGAACTTGAAAAGACATTTTCTTTACTGTTAGTTTCAGAAGAGAAGAGAAGAGAGGAATAATAATGGATGGAAGAGGGAAGATTTTGTGAGTATAAGTTAGAGAAGTGATTTGTTCTTTGAGTGCAGAGAAGGGGAAAGAATTATGGTTTTTGGTTACGTGGTGAAGCAATCCCAAGTTGATTTGATTTGATTTCCCTTGTGAGGTGAGGTTAAGTGCAAATGCGGGATTCAGATCATAACCAATCCAACACACACACCTAAAGGCAAGGACTTTCTCTTTTGTAAAGAAACAATGCCAAGTAAAGATATATATATTCTGTCATTCTGTGTGTTGCTTTATAGA
The DNA here is from genome assembly GCA_006871305.1 of Vachellia collinsii. NCBI lineage: Eukaryota > Viridiplantae > Streptophyta > Magnoliopsida > Fabales > Fabaceae > Vachellia > Vachellia collinsii. The sequence goes on along the minus strand of QFDD01002907.1, from coordinate 20,280 downwards.
TAGAGAGAGAGAGAGAGATTGATATTTTTGGAGTTTTATGAGTGAGAGAGAGATTGTCTCTTTTGGTTTATCAAATCAAAGAAAAGAACATGATATATGGCATTATGGTTTGATTAATTCAGCTGATGTAAGGCGTGTAAGAACACTCAACTTGGACTTTTATTAAGCATGTACACCTTTATTTACTGTGCAGCTGCTAGCCAAATCTGAGGCTTCCCTTGAACTTTGAATTCTATTTGTAAACTCAATTATAGTACTCACTCCTATCATTATTACGAGACTTAGATAAGTAATTTGAGTTGATTAAGAAATTAATTACGTATGTTATTTATAACAAATATATAAGTTCTATTGTTACCTCCCTTTGATTTTACATATAAAATATAGATAAGAGGTTTATTTTGGTAATAAATATAAAGCTCCAATACAAATTTATAATTTTTTCTTAAAATATATTTATTGATTGTATTTTAAATATAAAAGGGTTTCTATCAAGGGTAGTTCTAATTAGCATGATTAAAGAAGGTATTTAAAGATACTAACACATAGTTGTTACAAATAACTAATTTAACTAATTTATTTAATTTTCATAAATTGACTATCCAACTTTTATATTAAGCAACTAAACTACTATTATTCTCTTATATCACAATTCTTTATATTATACTTGTATGTTACGCACTCATTTGCACGTGAGTAACAAGAATATTCTTATTCAATAAACAAATGGTTGGTATTTTGATTTCTAACTCTTGTTTATATACAGAGAAAATCCAATTAGAAAGATTTTTTATTTAGACTTTGTACTTTGACAAAGATAATTAGTTTTTAGACACTCCTAGTATCACTTGAATATATATATATATATATATGTCGTGAGGTGTGAAGTGGGAGAGAAAGGATTTCATAATTGGAATTTTAAATAAGGCCAACTTTTCATTTTTCATTCTTATAATATTGAAAAAGTAATAAGAATGATATGTGTTAAGCTTTTTATATTCTTGGCCTCAAAATATTTTTCCACGACCTCTCCAACAATATCGTCACCGCATTAGAGTTTAACTATCAAATTCGAGATGGACTGGTATGGTTGCTCTATATTTAGGATATCAAAATATCAAATCATTTCTGATGAAAGGTATAGGATAAAAGCAAATTGGCTATCGATTGTGAGACTTTAATTCTTAATGGGAAGACACCAAAGGCCTCTATCCTTCCATCCCTTGGATATATATATATATATAAATAGATATGTGAGTGTATTTGTGTAAAAATTGACCGTTTGTAGTTTATGAATTATTTGAGTAATATAGAAGAGAAAAGTGTATAATTAAGATGATTATATTAAATTTGAAGATGGGGAATTGGGGATTAGTGCACTCTTAATCAGGTTTACATGATGGAACTCCCTTTTTGCCTTTTTTGCAAATAGAAGCCTTGATTTGGTATCTAACTTTACGTGCGTGCATTGATGATTAGAAAGCTTAAACATACTTTAATCATAAGGTTAATTAATAATAATGGGTTTGGAACTATCAAACCTATTAGGTTCCTTTTTTTAATACTTTCTCATGCAGCCGTAGTACTGAATATAAAACATTGGTCTACTTTATCTTTTAATTAATAATTTTTTCTTAGTAAGGGTAGTAATAAAAAAGAATATCTTAAAGAAATCAATACAAGATATTATAAATAATTAATTTAAATATTTTTTAATATTTATAAATTAATTATTTAAGTATTTAACATCTGGATTTAGAAGTAAACGAATTGACGTCCGGACATGATACATTTTGCATTGACAAGTGCAAGCCTATTTTCTTTTGTTTTTTGTTTTTTTGCTTTTTAATTTTGGTTGCTTGTATTAATGTCTTGTTATTTTGATGGATAAAGAAGAATAAAAGCACAAATGCGAGGACACTCTTAGAAGGAACAAAGATTCCCAATAATATTTCTTAAAAGGTACGACACCTCTGAAGTTTTTGAATTTAAAATATCAAATATAAAGTGATACGGGGTTGAATTCAGTGAAAGAGTCAGTTTCTCATAATATGATGAACCGATATTTGAATTTCTGTTAAAAAATATACTCACATTTAATATCGGACGATACTTTAAATAAAATTGTCTACAATATATGAGAATAGGATATTCTTTAACAAAAAAAAATTATTTTGATAACAATTGATTTATTTATTGAGTCTAACCAGCGCTAGACTGATGACTCCATAGCAGATTGGAACTCAATAAATTTTAACTTGGTTTGAATTAGCTTCCTCCACTCTCACCTTAGAATTCTCAAGATGAAACTTTTCTTATGTATTTATGTTGCATATCATAAAATTACTTTAAAAAAGTTATCCAAGGACCTTCTTCTAAGGTAAATATAGATTGGCTTTTCAAATATGACTATTAATATCTCCATAGTGCCTCAAATCTCTTATGGATTTTGTTGGCAAGGAGAAAGAATAGATGAGTTTGCATATTTTTTTGGGTACAACAAATTTTTTTGGGTTAGGGAATGATTGGGCTTACAAAGGTATTTATAAGTCGTCCACTAATAAGATCTTTACATCAACAGTGAAATTTGAACTCTTGATTTTATGAATTCAGGATTTAATTGCAAAGAGGAATAAAGGTGGCTTTATGATTTGGCAAATGGGTTCTTTGATTTTGGGTTGGGCTTTAATAATTTTTTTAAGAATTTTATATATTTAATTGGGTCAGCCCAAAAGCACTGGGTTATGTTCGAATCGGACTATATTACTGTCTAGTTTTTCTAATCACTTCCATGGGATTCAAACTTTAATATTATGAGTAGGTGGGGTCAAATGTAAACTAAAACTACAAACTTGGGCCACTCTTGACGTGAGACTCCTTGGCCCATTAAAAATATTGGCTGGCCTGTTTTACTTTTTCTTTAAAAAAATTTGAAAAAATCTGTTGTTAGAATCGAAGCTCTTCCTCTCTCTTTTTTTTTTTTTAAAAAAAAATTTAAGGCATGGAATCAATGATCTTCCTCACTCTAATATTAGGAATCTTGGTGGACACACACACACACACGGAATCTGATTTATGTTATTGATTCATGACTAAACACACAAAATCTTGGTTGCACTGAACTCATAATAACTATATTTCCATCTGCAGTTGTTCTTTAAATGAAAGTTAAAAAAAAATTAAACAAATAAATATGTGAAGCGCAATAAGATAAAGAAATCAATAAAAGTTTTCATGAGATCTTTTGTTTATCCTTTTTTTCTTTCTCTAAATATATGCATTCTTTTGCAATAAGTAATCATGTTTAAGATACTGTCAAGTATTAACACTCTTAAAAAAGAACCAAATATTATTTTAACATGTTATAAAAGACTAACCATTTTCACTAGTTTTTTTTGTTACCTACCTGGTTCACTAAAGCTTTGCTCTGAGCTTTCGATTATATCTGGATCCAATCCACGTCTCGTATTTTGGTCATGATGGGTGAATCTCCAAATGAAGATTTTTATATATACTAGGGTTTGAACTCAAAACCTCACCTAAGTAGAACCAAACCACTTGTCACTTTTTGCTAGTTAGTTATAGTTCATATATATATATGTATAAGCACATAAAATTTTGTGTAGGGCTCCGTTGACTAACCCCACCAAGATATGAACTCTAACTTCATTAAAAACTGTAACATTAGTTAATTTTATCCCATAATTATTAGATCATTTCTTAAAAGTAGTAAATTCGAAGTTGAACTGAATTAAACATAGTTCATCGGACTGTCTAGATTGGTCTAAACAATCTAATAAAACCTCAATTTTCTTTTCTTTTTTTTTTAATCGTTTGGTTTATAACATGGTCCAACCAACCAATTAATGTTATATAATTTTATTATAACGCTTATTTAACCTAGATTGGATTGAACCATTTTAGAGTTAGATCAAGTTAAATTGGACCACCGAACTTTCGGGTACCCTGCATGCAATTATTGCAAGTTGCAAACCCCCCCCCCCCAAGCTGGGGTTTAAAAATAACTACGATGTTACATTAAAAAACAGAGAAATGAAAATTTAAGTAAAATTATTAAAAAATTTGCAAAAAAAAAAACCATATGGAGGACACTAATGTGTAAAATTGAAAAGGTGTATCCTATGATACATATCCTATTGAATAAAAATATTAAAAATATCTTTTTTTTTTGTTGCAATCCATTGTAATCATATATTCAATTATATTACTATACTAATAAAAAAAAGTAATCAATAGAATGCATCAAAATTATGTGTAATTCTCTTTCAGATAATTAAATCAAATGGACCATAAAATTTTGGCACATATTGGAGTTGATTTGTAATTATAGCTCTATTTGCCATAACGTTTAAAAAAATTATATTAATGTAAATGAAGATAAAATTTATATCTCATGGGAAGAGAGCGAAATGCTTAATTATTCGTATGGACGAACAAAAAATACTACCTCATGCCTTTAAAATATTCCAGGAGGATTCATTTACAATCGGACTGTACTGAGGCAATTAATTATGCCTTGAGAGGTTGCGAGAGTAATCACCCCTTTAAGAATGTGATTGATGAAGTTAGGTTTACTATTCATAGGGATTGGAGGGTGGGTTTTACTCATGTTAATCGGGAGGAGATTCACCTTGCCGACATGCTAGCTAAGATATCTTATCGTTTAGAGGTTCCTTTCTTGTGTATGGATTACCCACCTCTACTATCTGGGGAAGAGGTGGGTGTGACTAGTATAGCCCCCAATGGAACTGATGTAACAAATTGATTGTGGAGTAATGTATTCAGGTACTATTAAAAAAAAAAACAATCACCAGTTGAGTCTAACATGGCAACATGGCATTATTCAAAGAACTCTGTAAATGTGGGGCCCCACAGAAACGTTGAAGGGCACAGTGAGAACAAAAGGAAGATGAGGAAGTTGACAATTAATTTTAACGGTTAATTTATCCAATCAAATTAATAGTCAATTAACGATGAGATCGAGATTATTATGCTTTTATATTTTAAGTGAGGAAGTGATTTCTTAATTTGAAGTTAATAACTTTTTTTTTAGGCTAGGGGAGAGATTTAGATATTCATTTTTTTCTGATGTGCTAATTTAGAGATTTAAAAAATAACAACAATTTTTTTTAAATGGGGGAGGAATTTAAAAATAATAACAAATTTTTTCAAGGGATTGGGGATGTGATTGAAAACTAATTTTTTTTTTTTTTTTTTATAAAAAGGTGAGGGGTGTATGGGGAGTGAGGGTTAGGGGAGGATGAGTTTGGGGATAAAAGAAAAAAAATATATAAATTATACTGAACTTACCCTTCAGTTAAATTTAAAATTGTACTGAACTCACCCTTTTAACTGAAAGGTATGGATAAATATTTTTGAAAGTGTAACATTTAAAGAAAAAATTTTACTATTTACAGTATTAGTATTAAGGTACAAAAGCCACAAAAGGAAGATGAGGAAATGCGGCTAATGTGTCTGATAAGAGAAGAGCAAGAAAGAAAGGATGCAGACAAGGCGGAAGAAAGTGGGATTGAGGAGGAGAGATAAAAATCTGTGAGGCCGAACATTTATTGCGTTTTTTCTAATAATATCCTATTTTTTTAATTCATAGGATTACATTATGTTGTATCACTGTATTAATCAAATCAATAATTAATAGAATATATCAGAATTATATATAATACTCTTTTATGTAAATTAATTAAACATATCATGAAATTTCAAAACATATTGGAGCTAAATTGTAATTATGACTCTATTTATTATAACGTTATAAAATTATATTTACGTAAATAAAATTAAAACTTATTTTACATATTTATATTTTACACTATAAATTATGTTAAAAAAATAGTGTATATATGACGATCTAAACGGATTTTATAATCCTTTATTCAATCTCTCCCTTTGAAGTCAATATCGGCGACGCGTTTTGCATGAGATCCAATGGGAATAGGGCGAAATGTTTAGTTATTTGTGTGGACAAATATTCCAGGGGGAATTACAATCGCATAACTCAGGCACCAGTTAAGTCTTACATGCTTGTGGTTGGTTTAATTATCAAAATTACTTTTTTTAATGTAATTTACGAATTTATAACGTAAGCGTGATGAATTAATGTTAAAAGGATGATGGGGGAAGAAAAGACCCAGCCTTCGTGAGTGCAGTTTGACGATGGGATTAATTTCCTATAAAGACGAAAAGACCAAAATAAATCACACCCACAAGGGCTACCATGAGATCTGCTTCTCGTGTTCGGTAAATACTAAATATGGCTAACGTGTCTGACAAGAGAAGAGCAGGGAAGAAAGGATGCAGAGACATGGCGGAAGAAAGAGGAGAGAATGAGATAATCTAGGGAGAAGAAAGTGGGATTGAGGAGGACGAGGAGTGATAAAAATCTGTGAGGCCGAACTCTTACTGCGTTTCTTTAATGATGCCATCTAAAGATCAAGACTCGTGTCTGAGTTGGGTGATTTTCATTGGATGGATAGACCATGAACCATCTGGTCAAGGATCAGCTCCAAGAGTCGTACATGCCAGAAAATGAAATTCAAGAGTGAAAAAAAAAATAACAGAGATAAGGGAAGATGGATAATTAATTCTCTGCTTTATACTATACGACAAATGCCGAAAAGAGAGCCTCGTCTTTGTAGGCATAGGTTCTTTTCCTTCTATATAGCCGTGGACTGCAGCTCGTCTTCTCCAAAGTTACTTTGAGTTGGTTGCTCTAATTGAGGGGAACATGGCTGGCGTTGATAATGTCGCCCTCGATATTCAATCTATCCTCTCTTCTTCAGATCGGGACTACCTGGTTCGCACCGACGGCCATCAGGTACTTTCTTATTATTTAGTCAGTTGACGCGATTTCTGCTTTTCGTTTTATAGGAAAATTGTTTCGAGTAGTCTGCGATTTGGAAAACTACAAGTCTGTGTTTCTTCGTTCACAGTAGGGTTTTTTTTTTTTTTTTTCCAAGTCTTCTGATTGAAGAGGCTGTATGATTTTCTATTTTCTTGTCTATACTTGCTGCTCATCTATATAATTCGGATTTCTTTTTTCTCTTTTCTGGTTTTTGAAATGCTAGCTCTCGAGATCTCATGCCTTACAGCTTACGCCACAAAGGGATGAGGAAGCCAAGCCAGCGTCTTTTCTGTTTTTTTTTTTTTTGCCCCAAATCATGTTTGATTCACGAAATCCTTTTAATTACGAAACATGTGAATTGCGATGGACCTGTCTGATGTTCTTGTGAGTTTTTTTTTATTACAAGATATCCTCTAGCTGTTAAATCAAAAGCAAATACAATTTAATTCAACATGATTTTTTTTTTTACTGTGAACTCTCATCTAATCTGGGAGAGATTCTTATCGTCTTTTCTTGTGTGAACGTACATATTCAGGTGAAGATTGAGAGGTTGAAGGGGAGGAAACTTGGCATATACTTTTCAGCATCTTGGTGCCCACCCTGCAGAAAATTCACCCCTACTTTGGTGGAGTTGTACGACGAAGTCTCTTCCAAAGGTGGTGATCTGGAGATAGTCTTTGTGTCAGCTGATCAAGATGAAGATGCCTTCAAAGATTCCTTCTCCAAGATGCCATGGCTTGCCATCCCATTCTCTGACATCGAAACACGGAATCGCCTCAATGAATTGTTCAAGGGCCGAGGGATTCCCTGCCTTTTAATCCTCGACGAGGATGGGAAAGTCGCCACCGGAGACGGAACCAGGGTTGTGCGTAAGTATGGTGCTGAAGCATACCCTTTCACTCCACAAAGGATCGAAGAGTTGAACGAGAGAGAAGAGGATGCCAGGAGGAACCAGTCTTTGACGTCACTTTTGGTCTTCAAGTCACGTGACTTCCTTTTATCTTCCGATGGAAAGCGTGTATGTTTATGTGATTTTAGACTGGCTGTCTTTGAAAACGAGAGATTGTGCTCATAATATATCAAAATGCTACTTCCGTAGAATCTAATGATCAAAAGAAGCACTACAAAACATTTGGAAAAAAAACACCAAAATCCCATGTCAGTTGGCGGCACAGCTGATATGATGGGGCAGTTGAAACCCCTTCCCCTATAACTTTGCTTTCTGCATTGTGACAGAATTGAACAATTGTTCCCTTAACTTATTTACATTAAAGGCCGATCGAATCATATCTCAGAAATAGATATATTTATAATGTTCCCATTTTAGTGTAAATCCTATATTAATTTGTTTTGGGCACATGTAAGATCAGAGTTAGAATTTCACTGTCCATTTACACTCGCAGGTACCTGTTTCTGAACTTGAGGGGAAGACAGTAGGTCTGTATTTCACATCTTTTTCACATATATCTTCTGTCCTGTTTACCCCACAGCTTGTGAAGGTTTATGAGACCTTGAAAGCAAAAGGTGAGGACTTTGAGATAGTGTTGATATGCATTGATGATGATGGTCAAGAGGAATCTTTCAAGCGAGCAATACAAAGGAGGACGTGGTTGGCACTGCCATACAAGGACAAGATCTGTAACAAGTTAGCTCACTACTTTGAGCTATCAATTTTGCCCACTTTGGTTATTATAGGGCCAGATGGTAAAACACTTCATTCCAATGTGGCTGAGGCCATTGAAGAGTATGGGGTTGCTGCTTACCCTTTTACTCCTGAGAGGTTTGAAGAGCTCTCGCTGAGATAGAGAAAGCCGAAGAGGCAGCTCAAACCCTCGAGTCTATTTTTTCGGGGTATCTGGATTTTGCTACGGGGAAAGATGGAACTTGTTTGTAAAATAGGTTGGATCAAGGCCTATTCAAAGGCATCAATGTGTAAGCAGGCCAGATCTTTTTTTTTTTTTTAAAGCCTGGCATGAAAGCCTGTAGGCTAACATGCTAAAAAAATAAAATTATATTTGTATTTTGTATATAAATTTATGTTACATGTAATGTTTATTTTTGCTTTTTTTTTTTCATTTTTGTATTACAATTAGAAGATATAAAATTATGTCATATTTTTATTATTTTATTTTGGTTAATTTAGATTGATTTATGTGATTTTGACCCTTTTAAATTTGACATGTTTTCAGCATATGACATGTAAATGTCTTTGAAAATTCAATATTTTAAATAGGCTTCGGATCAGGTTAGAGCTCTAAATAGGCCAGATTCAAACCGGAAAAAAAAGACTAAGCTATCTGATTCCACACCTTGCCTAAGCTATCTAATTCCACCCTTGTCCTCATGTAGTATCGGGAAAACGGGCTCAACCCGTGGGTTGGGGGCGGGTTTACGCTGCAGAAAATGCATCCTGAAAAAATGCGGGCTGCACGGGCCTGGCCAGCATAACCCGCGGGTTGGCCCGCCAGGCCACCTATTTTTTTAAATTTTATTTTTTAAAAGTTAATTTTTTAAACAAATTTTTTACAATGTTAAATTTTTATGAACCACACAACACATAATTGTATATACTTCTTTACATCTTATTGTTATTTATATATCAAAATGAATATTTTTTAAAAAATGTTTAGGATTAAAATAAATAAAATTTATTAAATATATTATAATTACTAAATAATATATGAAAATTTATTCCAAATATATGTTTTGAAGCCAATTAACTTCATAGTAATTATTTTTTGTAAATATTTATGTTTATTAAAATATATAAGTATATATTAAAAAAATAAAAAAATAAAAATAGCGGGCCCGGGTTGAGGTTTTCCCAGCCTGCCAAGGTGCAGGCCGCAAAGGCCTGCGGGTTGAGGTGGGTTGGCGAGCCGGCCCGTTTCCTGATACTATCCTCATATCCCGAATGTCATATAAGATGCATTCAAGTTATACAAATATTGGGCCTTTTTCCTGTCATGCATTTACAGTAAAAAAAAATTAACCAAATGCTATAATTTCAAAAAATTTACCATAACACTATACTTTATTCAAATTCATTCATGTGATATCTTACTTTTATTTGCTTTATTTAAATTCATTTGGAACTCGTTCCAAATGTTTTAATTATTTTTTTAAAAAAATTATTAAAAAAAGAAAAATATTTTTTACATAAATTATTTAAAAAAATTATTATTTTTTTTGTTTTTTTTAATATTTTTATGTTTTTCATATTTTTTTGTAATATTTAAGTAAAAATGTAGTTATAAAAAAGAAAGGCAATACATTTACAATTTCTTCCTCTCTCTGTTTTTTTTTAAATTACAAAAGGCAAGTGAATAAACTTAAAATTGAAAAATCACTTCTGCGTTGATTCTATGTCTCCTTCCTCTCTCATCAGATCTTCAACAACCTTACGTCAATATTGAAGCTTGTTTAAGGGTGATAAGGTTGTTGAATACCTGATGAGAGAGGAAGGGGACATTGAATCAACGTAAAAGTGATTTTTCAATTTTAAATTTATTCACTTGCCTTTTATAATTTAAAAAAGAGAGGGAAAAAAATTGTAAATGCATTACCTTTCTTTTTATATCTACCTTTTTACTTAAATATTACCCAAAAAAATATGAAAAACATAAAAAGTATTAAAAAAACGAAAAAAAAAATATTTTTAATAATTTTTTAAATAATTTATTTTTAAAAATTATTATTATTATTATTATTATTATTATTATTATTATTATTTTTATTAAGAAATAATTAAAACATTTGGAACTCGTTCATTTGGGGAACAAGATCTAAATGAATTTAAAAAAAAGAAGTAAGGTATATTGTGATATCCTCAAACTTGTTCACCATTTGAACGAGTTTCAATAAAATATTATATTATGATAAATTTTCTTAAAAGTGTAACATTTAGATAAATTTTTTTTAATTGTGGACACATGTTAGGAAAAAAGTCACAAATATTGTAGTTCATTTCTCCTTTGTTTCAGATTCCAGTGTCAGATTTAGCGGGGAAGACCATGCTCCTATACTTCTCAGCTCATTGGTGCCCACCATGTCGTGCATTTCCGTCAAAGCATGTTGAAGCACATCACGAGATCAAGGCCAAGGACAATAATGCCCTTGAAGTCATCCTCATCTCTTGATTGGGACCAAGCCTCCTTCATTGACTTCTTTGCCGGACTGCCGTGGCTGGCTCTTCCATTCGGCGACTCGAGGAAGCCGTTCCTGAGCCGTAAGTTCAAGGTTGACGGCATCCCCATGTTGGTGGCCATCGGACCCAGGGGCCGGACCCTCACGAAAGAAGCCAGAGATCTCGTGGCGCTCTATGGTGCTGATGCTGATCCACTAGTAGAAAAATACGTATTTAGACCGCCTATTTTAGACCGCATATAAAAAATAAGGTTTAAAAAATATAAGCGGTGGCATTTTTGTAAATATGGATATCATTTAGATCGCACCAAAAAATATGCGGTCTAAAAAATGCCTCATTTAAACCGTTTCCGATGGATGCGGTCTAGAAAAAACCTCATTTAAACCGCACCATGTGGGTGCGGTCTAAAAAATTCCTCATTCAAACCGCACCAGTAGGGTGCGGTCTAAAAACGGATTTTTTTAGACCGCATCTTTACAATGCGGTCTAAAAGTTAATTGTTTTAGAATAAAAAAATAAAAATCTAACCCTAGCATCCATTGAAACTTGTTCGTCCTCCTCCTCTGATTCCAAATCCCATTCTCAACAAACCACCACCAGACCGCCAAAAGACCTCGTCCCTCTCCTTCTTCTCCTTCTGAGCCGCCTACCAACGAGTTGCCATCTTCTGCACTTGGGAATCCTACACAAGCAAAGACGCTGCTATCGATTTCATCCAGAACAAAGCCAACAAGTGCTAGTTGTTCCAAGTGATTTGCCTCCGGGATCATGAGATCTGGTCTATCTCTGTTCGGTGCCAGTCCTGGGTGGCCAACGCCATCCTTATCCCAAGCGTTGTAAGGCCGGCCGTCCCCGCTCTCACAAAGGTCATTCATTCACGTCCACCACTTATTATTTCTCTTTTTTTCCACTGAATAATGAAAAATCAATATAGCAGTGCGAATCTCATTTTCATTGAATATGGTTTGGGAGTTGAACAGATCCATTATCAGAGCAAAGAAGCAACAACGCGTATGTGCCCAGATACGAAGCCTACTTGTAAGTGAAGCAGCTAACGTTCTCTATGAAGGCGATGTACTCGGTTTTGCACACCCTGGTCCCTGCGCTCCAGACCACCATGCTTGAAAGTTCCTCAATCACGCTGAACAAGACATTCTTCATTTTGAGATGCCCCCAACCATGGATAGTGCGTCATTCACTCTATTTTGTGGGTTCTTAGCAAGGTATTCTTCCTCTATTCTTGTTTCTTTTTAATGAGAAAAAATATGGTTACGCTTATGCTTTTGTTGTTATTGCTTGATCCATTTGTGGTTTGATGCATTTGCAGTATTTGGTGGGCAAATCTGTTGTGGATAAGATGAAGGATATCTTCTACTCGTAACATGTACGCTTGCCCACCAAGTGTTTTTTTGTATTCCTCAATGAGAAATATAAAGCTTACCTTCACACTTTGTGTTGCCTGGCATGATCATTTCTTGCTATAGATGTGAGCTTCCATTTTTTTCCAGCTTTTGAAGGAGAGAAATTCTTAATAATATTCTGCATCAGCAGGGAAAACCTTGATTTATATGCATGTTTAGTTATCTTGTTCCCTTTACATTATTTTCCATTACTACTGTTAGTGTCTCTCCATGTTAAGAGATGTTTTTTGTATCTAATCAGAACATCAGCTTGCCAGCTCTCAGGTTGATGAGCAACATATTGAAATGGTTAAAGAACCTATTGCACCCATTGTCTTATGCAAAACAGCCTTAACTAACAGCATGCTTAAAAACCTAGCTATTGACAGCATTAATGATAGTTGCTCCTCATCAAAATCAATTATGGAAATTGTTTCAAATTCCATAGAATCTGGAGTGGATGATACTGGCGAGTGTTCATCATCTAGTGTATTGGCCATGGATGTCCCTATAGAAGACCTATCAGCAAAGGATTTCTGCATCAAAATTCTAAAAAGCCATGGATTCCTTGGAGGAGATTCTGATGCTGATACTGCAGCTTCTCAAGCACAGGTTGTTGCCTCTGGTAATATATTTACTGTGTTTATTTTAATATAATATATGTGATATATTTACTCTGTGGTAATACATGCTGGTAATATATTTACTCTGTGTATTTTAATATAATATATGCTGATATATTTATTCTGTGAGTCGCTCTCAGTTTGAGAAGTTGATTTAATTCAATCATATACCTCATGACTTGATAGAAGATGCCCAGTACTAAACATTAATGTTCAGGATATTAGTAGGGAGGTGATTTTGAGTAATTAATAGGTCATGTAGGGTCATGCTTTATATAAATGGCAAATTTTGCGATTACTAGATTTTAATGCTAATGTTGTTTGTAGGCCAAGTTGATATGATGGTAACTCAAAATACAAAGAGTTAAGAGGGCACACATTCATCTCTGGGAGTGCAGCGTTTGATACGTAATCACTGTCTAAAGCTTTGAACCAGCTCTAGTAAAAATGAGGCATTGCAATCAAGAAAATGAAGAAAGAAACAATACTCTTGAGAAGAAGAGCATGTAAATTTTTTTTAGAGATTATGGATTTGTAGTTTGCATTATCTTATTATATGTAGCCTAATGAATCCTCAATAAAAGATTTATTTTTAGTCATGAGTTTGATTTCTTCTAGTTTTCAATATATTATAAGATTTATTTTTTAGTTTTCAAAATTTATTTTTTAAAATATTTCACTTTTTAGACCGCACGGAAGTACGTGCGGTCTAAAAAGTGTGATTTTTAGACCGCATGTACTTCCGTGCGGTCTAAAAAGTCTTATTTTTTAGACCGCATATCCTATATGCGGTCTAAAAGAAGACTTTTTAGACCGCATGTAGATGCGGTCTGAAAAATACATATTTTTTAAACCGGTCTTATCTAAACCGCACCTATATGCGATTTAAAAGGTCTTTTTTGTGCGGTCTAAAAATCACTTTTTTCCACTAGTGATCCTTTCACTGAGGAAAGGGTCAGAGAGCTCGAGGCGGCAACCGAGGAGATGGCAAGGGGAAAGGGGGTGGTCGGAGAAGGTGAAACACAAGTCTCATGAGCATGAGCTTGTGTTGAGTCGGCGGAAGATTTATTACTGTGATGGTTGCGATGAGGAGGGTCAGGCATGGTCATACTATTGTGATAAGTGTGACTTTGATCTCGATCCTCATTGTGCATTAGAGGAAGTGAAACCTAAAGAAAGTACCAATGAGGTAGGAGAAGGAGAACAACAGCGAGAAGGAGGAGAGAGAAAACAAGATGGGTGGGTTTGTGATGGAGAAGTATGCTCCAAAGCGTGAACAAGAGTGATGAAGATTGTTTGATCCTTCCATCATTCAAGTGGTCTTTAAGTCTTTTCTTATTGTATTTCAAAATATGTATAATAATTTGTTTGCTCTTAAAAGGACTCATATGATCTTTAATATATAAGACTTACTTTGGAGTTCAATTTCTCCATTAAAATGAGTTTTATATCAAGGGGTGGAGGAGGCTTAAACCAGCTCCTTGTAGTCCAATTTTCTTCGTCCCAATCCAATGTCTGTGATCAAGCCTGAAAGAAAGAATAGCTTAATAGAGAAAAAATTCGGTACAGATTAAAGGAAAGGTTAACAGTTCAGACGATCTTGAAGACGATTAATTTGGATCAACATTATCCGCTGCAGCATTATATGGCATGTTTTGTTTTATAATCTTTAATTATTCTTTTCATCAATTCAACAAAATCTTACAGAGTTATATTAGAAGTTATCATTAATTATTTCATAAATTTAATAAAATGATATAAGTAGGAATATAAAAACTCAGAAAGTGATTTATAAATGACAATGGATATAAGAGGTAGTGTGTTTTTCCAATGCAATACTATTCGAGGAACTGTCGAACACTAAATGTAAGTATATCTCATAATGAAAATTCGAATATTGATTCATCATGTCACGAAAGATTATCCCATTTCACTAAATTTTAATTCTGTGGGTAGTTCTTCATAGCTTATGTATTAGGACCTAATGGATTTTTTTTTATAGTATATGAAGACATACTTTCTCTACACAATTTCACATAATTCACATAATTATAAAAATAAGAAAAATACAATTCGGGCACCAGACCACGTAGCGTGTGCTAGAATTACCAGAGATGATCAAGGTCGTTGGATAATGGGATTCTAGAGAGCATTTGAGCAATGTTACAATCATAGCTACAGAGATTTTGGCAATCCAAACAGGGCTGGAAGTGCACCGTTTCATGCAACTCACAGACATCTAAGTTTTCTCAGATTCTTTAGAAGTAGTCAATATCTTACTTAGGGATTAAGGACCTGCTCATCAATTGCGCTAAGAAGTTGAAGCAACCCGACACCTTCTTTATGGAAGCTGGAACGTTGAGCTATACTATGTACCAAGAAAAATCTTGATGTGCGCAAACGCTCTAGCAAAAAGAACTACTTCAGGAATTTCCCAGACTTGCCTTTTATTGAACGCATCACCAAGCTGCAGAAGTCATCTTTTGTGAGGGGCACTAACCCCCAATCAAACTAGAAGTTTTCCTTTTTAAACTTAGTTTGCTTTTGTAATTCAAAAAAACAATGAGAAAAATAACTATTAATAGGCTGGGTCTGGATCTGGACTTCTTTACTTGTTGAGGTGGGATTCATAGGCCATTAAAAATATTTTCTGGCCCTTTTTCTCCTCATTTTCATTTTTTGTTCAAAATTTTAAATTTGGAGCATGGAATCAATGATCATGCTCATTCCTCGTTGTTGTGAATCTCGGTGGATATGTACATGAATCTGATTTATATGGTAAACTCATGATGCCCTAATAACTATATTCCCGCTTGTAGATGTTCTTTAAATAAAAAGGAAATAAACAAATTAAAAAAATAAATATGAAGTACCTCTTTAACATAAATTCAAACATTAATTTATAAAATCATGAGAAATTAACCATTTTCATTATACGTTTGTTGGAACATGTAGATTTAACTAGAAAAACATTCAACTTTGTAATTGTAAATGCAATTGCGTAACCCACCAATACCATGCCAATTTTTATTTGACCAATTGATTGTGAATTTGTTTTTTTGTGGGCAACAACCAAGTGACTGTGATTGAACTATTGAAGAGACATAAACTTACAAATATTAAACACAGCGGGATAACCGCATGCTCTTTCTGACGTAATGTAAGGTTATTACGAGTTTCACCCACCACAAGTTGGATTTTAAAACAAGTAAAATTTTATATTTTAAACACAACAAGTTACAAATTAAAAAAAAAAAACATAGCATATGTTGACTTAGGGGCTAGGGCACTTTCTTGTGAAATGAAACTCACTGAATAAAAAACCAAACTGGACCGATCTAGTTGATCTGGGAACCCACCTAACCACTCCGGTCAAACTTCTAAACCGGGATTATTTGACTTGGGGTAAATTGGTATAGCTCGAGATAAACCGGTTCTAACCTGGGTGACTTGAGACAAACATGTGGTAACTCATGTCAAGCTATTTTTTATTTATTTTTTTTTTGGTTTTTAGTTTTAATGAACTTATACTACATTTAATTGGATTTATTGCTTTAGTTTGTCATCATATTAATAATTTATTACTTTAATTTTTTGGATTACTAAATTAAAATACCACTAACTATTAATAATTTTGTTTTAATGCTTCATTATTTTGTAGCTTTTGAAAGATTTTGAGAATAAACTTATATTCTGAATGTTGTATTTTATTATTGTTACAATCAAACAATTATGTGAGACAAGTATGCATCAAAATATTATGTATTTAATGTCCTTTTTATTTAAATATCATAATATTAATTTATCATAATCAAATATAAGTATTTTTATTACATTATACTATTTTGATATGACCTGTTTGACTCACAGGTTAACCTTAATTTAACCCACTAACCCTTAACCCACTGTCTCGATAGGTTCAAAGACTAATCCGGTTTTTAATACCTTGCCGAAATTGCGTTATTTTGCATGGGAAATATTTTTTACAGGCGGATCAATCTTGGTGTTAATTGTTAAACAAAATTGGTCATATTTGTATTAGCGTTGGGAACTCATATTCATGTAAATCGAGATAAAACTTATTTTATAAATTTATCTCACATACCATAAATTACATTGTAAGAACAGCTTCTACCGTTAATCTAAATTGGCACAAATCAAGAAAAACTACCAATTCTTTGCTCTAGTATTTAAAGAGGGATAGAAGTAAGCATTGTTACTTTGTCTTTCTTTTGTCAATTTAAAAATTTATGTATTAGCTCTACTTTGCATGGGAAAATTTTCGAACATGAACTTTTCACTAATTTTTGTAAATCATAAAATAATTTTTATGTTTTATTACACAAAATCATTTTTAGGTTGAGGCTTATTTTATTTCATGCGACCCATCAAAATAGATTAGTTGCCACCACTATTATACAGTCCTTTTTGTTGGCATATATAACTCACTTTGTCCATGCTAAAATCTTAAAATAATAAGCCAATAAAAATAATTTATTTATTTAGTCTAACCAGCGCTAGAAATAAATTTTAAACTTGATGTGGAATATGCAGGTGATCGCTATAATTCATTAAATGGTTTTAGGCTGGGCTTTTGTAATTTTATTAAAAATTATATATATTTTAATTAGGACCAATACAAAAGGCCGGTAAAACCTGTTCTGGTCTAGATAAGTACTGGGTTTTATTTGAATCATATTGATTCATTGACTAGTTTTTCTAATCTTTTTATTAGACTTGATCTCTGTTGTATTAAATTAGCATAATTGTGGTTAAATGTAACCTACAACTACAAACTCGGGCCATTCTTTACCTATGCCTCTGAAGTTGCAGTGAGATTGCAGGCCCGTTTTTTTTTTTTTAAAAAGAACAATGTTGGAACCAAAGCGCTCTCTCTCTCTCTCTCTCTCTCTTAATTTGGGTCATGGAATCAGCGATCTTCCTCACTATAATATTAGGAATGTGTTAGAAATCAAATTTTTTAATTGTTGCTTTTCCATATTTTGCTCCCACAATTATGCCTAGATTCCATATTTGTCTCCCACAATTATGCCTAGGATTAGGAGAGAATAATTTCTCTTTCATAATTGTTTCCTATATAATGTACCCTTTGTTTACAATAAGATGAAAGCAAGTGTGGTTCAGTTTCTATGATGGTATCAGAGCGAGAGAGACCGAGAGAGAGCGAGACAGTGAGCGGTTGAGAGAGAAAGGGAGAGACGGTGCCGAATCTCCCAACCCAGAGGTCCATTGACGACACCGCCGGCACCAGGGGTCTCAGACACTGCCGATCGGCCGATCCCCGGAGTCTGATGCCGTTTCAGGCCGCGCGTGACGCTCACGCGCCGTTGCTCTTCTCTGCACATGCTGAATCTCCCAACCCAGTGGTCCGTTGACGACACCGCCGGCACCAGGGGTCTCAGACACTGCCGATCGGCGGATCCCCAGAGTCCGACGCTGTTTTTGGGCCGCGCGTGACTCTCACGCGCCGTCGCTATTCTCTGCGCGTGAAGTCCACGCGCCGTCATTGGTCCACGCGCCACCGCTTCTTCTGACCAGAAAATGGATCCGGTCGATTTCCCTCCTCTCTTCGGATCTGTTCCAAGACACCCAACCAAAATGGGCTTGACTCCTATGGCCCTTACAAGTGGTACAAGTCTTGAAACTCAAATCAACACCTCATCCACTTCTACTCCCTCAATCAAATCTGAGATGGCCCAAGAAGTAACATCTGCTGGCGAGAATCAGAATATGGTTATAAACCATAAACTCAATGGCAGTAACTATTTGCAATGGTCACAAAGTGTGTTGATGTATTTGCGAGGAAGAAGGAAGGAAAAATATATCAATGGACAGGCATCCCAACCTCTACCTGATGATCCAAATTTCGATACATGGTTTGCAGAGAATAATCAGGTAATGACTTGGTTATGTAATTCTATGACCCTTGAAATTAGTGAAGGATATTTACTTGCCAGGACAGCAAAGGAAATCTGGGATGCAGCAAAACACACGTACTCCACCTTTGATAATACCGCAGCCTTAATCCAACTAAAAAGGCAACTTAGAGACCTGAATCAAGGTAGCTCTACAGTAACTCAATATTACAGCACCTTGATGCGTACATGGCAGCAACTTGATCTCTTTGAAGTTCACCCATGGAAGGATGTTGAGGATGCCCAATATTTTCGGCAAGTAGTAGAGAAAGATCGCACAATTGATTTTCTACTAGGTCTCACTGATGTTTTTGAAGAAGTAAGAGGCAGAATCATGGGGTTAAAACCTCTACCCTCATTGTTTGAAGTTTTCAACATGGTGAAGTTTGAAGAGAGCAGAAGACAACTCACCCAAGGTTCTCAATTACTTGGGGAAGGTTCAGCACTAGCTACCAGAGGTCCTCAGTCATATCAACACCATGAAAAGAAAGGCAACAAATGGTGTAATTATTGCAACAAAAAGGGGCATACCAGGGATGAGTGTTGGAAACTACATGGGAAACCTTCCAATGGGAAACCTAGACCCCGACAAGATGGCAAGAGTTATCACACCTCCTCTGAAGGAAAAGAGGAAGAGGGAGAATGCCTAAGCAAGGAAGAGCTGCAAATACTGCGAAGGATTCTTGACAAACAGAATAAGTCAAAACCTAATCCCAATGTGAACTTAGTGCAGTCAGGTAACTATTATAGCTTTGAATGCAATGATGACTAGTGCAGATATCTGGATAGTAGACTCTGGAGCCACAGATCACATGTCTGGTAACAAATCTTTATTTGTTGATATCAAGTATTGTCATGAGAATCTCAGAGTCAAAGTCGCGAATGGATTATACACTAAAGTTGAAGGGATTGGGACAGTCATGTTATCTAAACAACTTGAAATTCACAATGTGTTATTTGTACCTGCCCTCACATGCAATTTAATTTCTGTGAGCAAACTCACTATCAATCACGAGTGTTGGGTGATGTTTAACTCGAAAAGTTGTGTGTTTCAGGATTTGACATCGGGGAGGAGGATTGGAATCGTTGCTAAGGAATGGGATGGACTCTATTATCTTGAAGATTCAAGCACTGTGAAGAATGAAACAAGCAAGGCATTGGTTAGCTCCAACTCTAATAATAAAGATGTACTCTTGTGGCATACTAGGTCAGGCCACCCCAGTTTCAATTATATGAAGCATGTGTTTCCAAATCTATTCAATAAAGATTCCACTCCTTTTCATTGTGAAAC
>QFDD01002906.1:0-26889 GCA_006871305.1 Vachellia collinsii | reverse complement strand
AAAAACGTAGGATTAGTGACAGTACCTTGAGCATTGGAGGAGGGAGGCTGGCCGGCCTTATAATAAAATCGGTCTACTCCGAATCTCAAATTGCAGCTGGGATTCAGAATTCTCCCACTGGTTGCAATATCTTGCGTTGGAATACGATCCATCATGCCATGTAGGCACTCAGTGCACAATCGTGGCGACAGATCCGGCGTGCACTGCACAAGTGTGTACACCGATCCCCAACCACTACTGAAGTTTCCTTCTTTTGTTGCGAATTTCTTGGTCGTAGTATTACCTGATGATGCCGCCTCCGCCACCGCATCATTCAACGTCTTGCTTAACTCTCTGTAAGCGTTTGGATCTGAATCTGAATTGCCTGATGGAACCCCGCATGCTGTTGATGGGTTCAAGGTGCATTCGGTTATTGGGGGCACGGCCAGCTCGCTGCTAACTGTAGGCAGTTGGCGGAGGGAGGAGAAGAAGGAACGGTCGGAATAGCGGAGGAAGCATTGGTCGTACCAGATGATTGCCTCTTTGCTGTAGGGGCACTCTGAAAATATTCGATTTGTGGCGTCCTGAACGCAATTTTGACAGACCTGAATGGGGACGTCACCTCGGCACATGTACTCTCCGTACACGGCGTCGGGGCCAGTGCCTGAGGCGTTGTAGAATTCAGGAGTGGTATCATCGGCGCCGTCGGCGGTGGAATACAAGGAAGCCAGAATATCGTTAAGGTTGAAGCGGTAGGAGCTATTGGAAGTGAAGTTATGATGAATGGTGCAGTTGTGGTCGTAGTAAGAAGGGATGTCTGGTTGAGAAGAAACCAAATTGAAGGAGCTGAGAGTCACGAAATAGGATACCACCACCAGTTGCAGAAATGGCGGCAAATTATCCATCTTGCTGGCGATCGAAATTGAAGGGGGTGAATGCTTCTGCACGCGGGTTCTAGTCAATGATTAAGTGAAGCAAAGCTTTCTCGCTGTCGGAGACTTGGGCCTCTAAAAGCGATCGAAATTATCCATCTTGCTCGCTGTTCTAGTCATTATTTTTCATTTGATTTTTACTTTTTAAACAAGGTGAAAAACATTTTGATATCTTCAAATTATGATCAAACGATATAGATTTGTATTTTTTTTAATCTTACAGCGAAAAGAATAGAAATTCCATGTCTTCTTGACCACGGGATGACTTTTCTTGAAACTTGTGCAGCGTGTGAAGTTGGCATGAGTGGCTAATCCTTATTCGCTGTCACTTTACGACCTTGACTGGATGAGAGCAATGGTAATGGACTTTACGTGTTTGATGTTGGCATGAGCGGTTAATCCTTATTCCCTTCTTGCACAAGGGAAAATGCAATCCTTACAATGAGTTAAGGAAAGGAAAATAAGCTCTTTCATAAGAAAATCTTATGAAACTAAGGAATTACACTAGATCCAAAACATTATTAGTTTATCGAAATCATCCATAGCTAAGCATGACTTGGAATCAATTCTTTTATATACACACACACACACACACATACGAGTTGGAATCAATTCTAACCGGAATCCAAAGTAGAATAATAAAACAATTGATGTTCTCTCATCAATTCTTACCCAAAACAGATTATAGAAGTGTGAAGCTGCTTTATTATCGTTGCTCTTTCATCATCACCGTTTCCTTCTTGGTTATCGGTTATCACCATCACTATTCTATCACCAAAATCATCATCTTGAGCAAAAACATGCAGCAAGAGGAAGAAGTGGAAAAGGAGAGGACAAGAGGATTGAAAAAAGGAAGTGAAATGAAGGAGTCGTCATAGAGACGGTGAAGAGCAGTGACTATGGGCAAATGGGGTCAAAGCCGATGCGAGGGGGAAAAGGATAGCAACAAGAGTTTGAGGATTGGAGATGTTATTTTAACCAAAACTTGATTATTAATTTATAATATTTATTAAAAACAATAATCATATAATATTTATTAAAAACAATAATAACAATGTCAAAATGAATGCTTCCAAACAAACACCACAATATCAAAAGAATATAACAAAAAAAATGTAACACAACAATGTCAATGTCCACTGTCCACTGTCCATCACAACTCAACAATAACAAGCACAATGAATACTTCCAAACAAACACCACAATATAATTATAGTCCAGAAAATCAAAATACAAAGTGAATAAATTGATCCTAGAAAACAGTACCAATCACATAAATATCCAATAACAATCACAATACAAATTGCAACTAACCCAAAATGAATGTAACCTAGGAAGAAGAGAGTAATCGAAATCAAAATAGAAGACCACCAAAATCTAGAAAAAATTATAGGCACTACAAAAAAATTAGATTTTTTGACTTCCGTGGCTAATTTAGTAGGCAATCCATCAAAAATTTTATCCGAAAAATTTCCGACGGAATTTCCAACAGAGAAGACGGCAACAATCACACAAAATGACATGGGTAAACCCATAAAAACACAACGACAAATATCAAACATAAAATAAAGACAACTACAAAATACTACATATGAGAAAGTAATAAAGTACAAGCAAACACAGTGAATCAAGCCTAGAAACGTAAGGCAACTACAGCAAAATCAAAATAAACAACCACAAAAATCTGACAAAAATCAAAAGAATGGACCAATAACTTAGACCCTATATAAAACAGTCACATGAGTAAACCCATAAAAACACAACAATCTGTTAACAACCACAGCCCAAAAATATAAAACTTAAAATAAATAGAACCAAGAAAGTAATCACCATAAACAAAATAACATACAAGCAAACGCAGTGAATAAAACCTAGAAACGTGAGGCAACTACAAACACAAAAATCTAACAATCAATAGAATAAACCCATAAATTGGACCCATGAGGAATCCAAACTTTCAGACAAAACACGAGCAAGCAATACAATAAAACACAGCTATATCTAATGGCAATCACAACCCAAAAATAGCTAAAACAATGAATTCAAGATCTCTAACGATTTGTAAGGATGATAAAAAAAATTTCCAAACTGATCAAATACAAAACAATAACAAAGTGTATTTTAAAAGTTCAGAAAACTGAATGGAAGAAAAAATAATCTAAAATATTTGATAATTTGATAAATATGCAATATTCATTATCGAATATTAGTTGAAAATATTTAAAACAGTGAGATAGTAGATTTTTAAAATTACATATTTTGAAATCCATCAAATGATCAATAAATCAATAAAATTATTATAATAAAATGAATTTAACGAGTAACATAAAATATTTTATCAACTCTCATATAAAAACTTTCAAATAAAATTTTAAAACAAAACGGAAATAAAACATAAAACTGAAAATTTTAATTTTTAAATCAAAGTAAAAAGAGGAGACCAAATAAAAAAGTCAAAATATTTGTTGACAGAATATTATTAAATACCACCCATGTGGTAGTAGTAATATATATCAATGTATTTAACTGCAAGATTCATTTTAAAACAAATGGTAATGAATATTAAAACTGCACACTGGTAATTGGTAATTTTAAAATCGAACTAAAAAAGAAGGAACAAAAACGTCAATATATTTTTTGACAGAAAAAAAAGGAGACTAATTTGGAAATTACAGATTTCTATATCCTTCAAGAAGATAATAAAATTATTATGATAATAAATTTTAAAAATTAAATCAATTTAATGAGAAGCATAAATACTTTGCCAACTCTCAAATGATTACATTCAAATTAATTTTTTACAACAAAAATGTAATTCATCATAAAACTCCAAATTTATAATTGTTAAATCCAATTGAAAAATTGATCAAAAAAAAATCCAGGTGAAAAAAGAGAAGGAACAAAAGTGTCAAAATATTCGTTGACAAAATTAAAAAAAAGGTGATTAATTACTATAAAAAAAAAAGGTGATTAATTTGAAACTTACATATTTCAAAATAAATCAAAAAAATAATAAAATTATTTGACAAAAAGTTCAAAAATAAATGAATTAAGGAGGAGCATTAAATATTTGATGATGTCTCATATGATTAAAAATTAAAAAGTTATAATTTCAAAATCGAACTGAAAAAGAAAAAAATCAAAATATTTGTTCACTGAGATTAATTTGAAAATTACAAATTACAAAAGCCGTCAAGAAAATAATAAAATTTTTACGATAACAAACTTTTAAAATGAAATGATTTTAATGATTCTAATAATCACTTTCAAATAAAATTTTCAAACAAAACAAATAATACATCATACAACTGAAAATTATCAATCAATTTTCAATTCTAAGAGACAAAATACAGAACAAAAAATTCAAAATATTTGCTGACAGAGTAAAAAAATTAAAGAGTTCAAAATCCATCAAACAAAAAATAAAATTATTACGATAATAAAACTTAAAAAATTAAATGAATTTATCGAGTACCATAAAATATTTGACACCTCAAACAATTACATTCAAATCAAATTTTAGAACATAGAGGGAATAAATCATCACACTGTAGATTTTTAATTTTTACAACAAAGGGAATGATGCGACAGAATAAAGAAGTTAAAATATTTTTTGACAAAATAAAAAAGACGATTAATTTGATAATTGCTTATTTCAAAATCCATCAAATAAATAATAAAATCCAAACAATAAAAAATAAAAAAATGAATGAATTGAATGAATAATATAAAATTTAGTTAAAAGATCCTCAAACTACAAATTTTTAATTATTAAAAAGGGGAAAATGGAGAAGGAACAAAAAAGTCATAATATTTGTTGACAAAATAAAAACAGGAGATTAATTTGGAAATTACATCTTTCTATATCCATCAAGAAAATAATAAATTATTGCAACAATAAAATTTAAAAATCACATCAATTTAATGACATTCAAATTAAATTTTAGAACAAAGGGGTAAATTGATCATAAAACTGAAAATTTTTAATTTTTAAAATCAAGGGGAAATTTTGATTAAAAAATGGTTGAAAAAGAGAAGGAACAAAAGAGCCAAAATAATTGTTGATAAAAAAGGATAATTTTTAATCAAATTTTATTAAAAAAAAAAGGAAAATTTGATTGATGCAAATTTTTTAAAATGGATTTGGAAATCCATCAAATAAATAAAAATTATTTTCAATAATAAAATTGTAAAAATTGAATTTAACGAGTCGCATAAAATATTTGTCAACTCTAACATTTAAATAAATTTTTATTAAAAAAGATAATTTGATTCATGCAAATTTTTAAATAAAGCTGCAAATCAAAGTGAAAAAAAGGATAAAATCTTAAAATTAAATCAGTAGCATAAAATATTTGTCAATTTTAACGTTAAGATAAAATTTAAAAAAAAAAGGTAATGCATCATAAAGCTGCAAACTTTTAATTTTTTTAAATCAAAGTGAAAATTTTAATCAAAAAATCCAGGTGAAAAAAAGAGAAGAAATAAAAAAGTCAAAATATTCGTTGACAGAATAAAAAAGGGAAATTAATTTAGAAATTATAGATTTCTACATCCATCAAGAAAATAACAAAGTTATTACGATAATAAAATTTAAAAAATCAAAACAATTTAATGAGGAGCATGAAATCTTTGCCGACTCTCAAATAATTGCATTGCATTCAAATTCAAATTAAATTTTAAATCCAAAAGGTAATAAATCATAAAACTGCAAATTTTTAAAAATCCAGATGGAAAAAGAGAAGGAACAAAAGAGTTAAACTCTTCGTTGACACAATAAAAAAATATAATTAATTTGAAAATTACAGATTTCGAAACCCATCAAATAAATTATAAAAAATTATTTACTATAATATAATTTAAAAAATTAATTGAATTTAATAAGTAGCATGTCAACTCTGAAAACAATTACGTCGAAATAAAGTTTAAAAAAAAGTTAATACAAATAAAACTGCAAATTTTTAATTCTAAAATGAAAGTGAAAAAAGGAGGCCCAACCAAAAAGTCAAATACTCGTTGAGAGAATAAAAAAGGTGATTGATTTGAATATTACATATTTCGAAATAAAATAATAAGATTATAGGATAAAAATTAAAAATCAAAAAATTAAATGAAATTGATAGGTAGTATAAAATATTTGTCATCTTAGAATGCTAATGGACCCCAAAACTGCCCAGTTTTAAACTTTTAAATCGAAGTGAGAAAAAGAAAAGGAACAAAAAAGTCAATATTTGTTGACAGAATAAAAACAGGAGATCAATTTGGAAATTATAGATTTCGAAATTCATCAAAAAATAAAATTATTATGATAATTTTAAAACAAAAATCCAAGTGAAAAGAGGGGAAGGAACAAAAATCAATTTTAAAACAAAAGGGTAATTCAAAACTGCCAAGGAAAAGGAAAAGGAACAAAAAAAGTTAAAATATTTGTTGATAGAATAAAAAGAGATCAATGTGGAAATTACAGATTTCAAAATCCATCAAGAAAATAATAAAATTGTTCCGATAACATACTTCAAAAATCAAATGAATTTAATGAATCTCTAACAATTACTTTCACATAAAATTTTAAAACAAAATGGTAATTCATCGTACAATTGAAAATTTTCAAATTTTAAATACAAGAGAGAAAAGACAGAACAAAAAATTCAAAATATTTGGTGACAGAGTAAAAAATAGTTTATTAGTGAAAAAAATTAAAGATTTTGAAATCCATCAAACAAAAAATAAAATTATTAGGATAAAAAATTCAAAAATTAAATGAATTTAAGGAGTAGCATAAAACATTTGCCAACTCTAAAACAATTACATTCAAATAAAATTTTAGAACAAAAAGGGAATGCATCATCACACTGCAGATTTTTAATTTTTAAATCAAAAGGAAAGAAGGGGACAGAATAAAGAAGCCAGAATATTTGTCTGACAGAATTAAAAACGTGATTAATTTGAACATTACATATTTCGAAATCCATCAAATAGATATCCATGAAATAAGTAATAAAATTATTAGGATAAAAAATCAAAAACTAAATGAATTTAGTGAGTAATATAAAATATTCTCATCCCTCAAATCAAGTTTTAAAACACAACGTTACTGCATACCAAAACAGTAAATTTTTAATTTCGTTTAAATCAAACTGATAAAAGGAGAAGGAATAAAAAGGTCAAAATATTTGTTGACACAATAAAAACAAGATTATCAAGAATATAATAAAAATATTACGATAATAAAATTTAAAAAACAAATCAATTTAATGAGTAGCAAAAAATCTTTACCAACTCTCCAATAATTACTATCAAATTAAATTTTAAAACAAAAAGTTAATTTCTCATAAAACTGCAAATCTTTAATTTTAAATCCAAGTGAATATTAAGTAACAATCCTGGCACCAAATCACATGAATATTAAGTAACAATCACAATACAAATTGCAACTAACCCAAAAAGAAGAGAACACTCAATCAAAATAAACAACCACCAAAAACTAGAAAAAAAAAAAAATAGAGGACCAAAACCCACCATAAGGCATCCAAGCTTTCAAACCAAAGTTGAGCAAGCAACCGAATATCTAGCAACTATCACAATTCAGAAATAGGCACACCCTTCTGGCAACAAAAAAAAAACAAAAGAATATAATACAACAATGTCACTGTCCACTGACTATCACATCTCTCAACTATAACAAACACAAAATGAATACATCCAAAGAAACACGACAACATAATTATAATCCACAAAATAAATAACAGAACAGCAGGGTGGAGCCACATGAATATCCAGTAACATTCACAATACAAATTGCAACTAAGCCAAAATGAATGTAACCAAGAAAGAAGAGAGCAATCGAAATCAAAATAAACAACCACCAAAATCTATAAAAAAATTGTAGGAGTAAACCCATCAGACAACATAAGGCACCCAAGCTTTCAAACCAAAGCTAAGCAAACAATTGAATATCGCAATTTAGAAATAGAAACAACCACAAAATGAACTTAACTTAGAATGAAGACGAACTTCTAACCCCTTCCACTTGATAGAAAGGGGAGACAATCGAAATAAACAATCTAGCAACAATCAACTGAGTAAACCAATAAATTAGACTCTAAGAGGTATCCAAACTTCCAAGCAAAAGAATACAACACGATAATGTGAATGTCCACTAACTATCACAGATCAACACTAACAAACACAAATTGAATAGCTGGGGCCAAAAAAAAACACAAAATGAATAAATCCGATAAAGAGGAACCAACAAAAGTAATCATCCTAAACATCCACAAAAAGCTTCCAGCAATCGTGGTAAACAAAATCCTTTAAAGCAGTTGAACATCAAAGCCGCCAAAAATGCGCAAATTCCTCAATACAGAGACTAAAAGATGCGAAATTGAAACCCCAGCAAGAATAACCTTTTTTTCAAAGTCGGTGATATTTTTCACCTTGACAGAGCTGCATAAGATAGCGTCAAACCAGACCAACCAGCCTATGGCATCACAGCAACCAACCTGGAAATGGATAGACGTCAGCGTTAACGGACAGTAACGAAACTGGAAACAAACAGCGCGCTAATGGAGAAGGATGGGAAGTTAAGGGTTAGAACTTAGAGCCAAGACAATAAAATTTAAAAATCTTTGCCAACTCCCAAATAGGAACATTCAATTCAAGTTAAATTTTAAAACAAAAGGTTAATTCAGCATAAAACTGCAAAACGTAAATTCTAGAATCCAAGAGAAAAATTAGATCAAAAAATTCCAGGTGACAAAATAAAAAAAAAGAACAAAAAAGTCAAACTATTCGTTGACAAAATAAAAAAGTGACTACTTTGAAAATTATAAAAATTAGTTGAATTTAATGAATAGCATAAAATATTTGTTAACTCTAAAAATAATTACGTTCAAATAAAATTTAGAGGAACAAAAAGTAATACATCATAAAGCTGCAAATCTTTATTTTTTTTGAAGTAAAAAAAGGAGACCCAACAAAAAGGTGAAAATATTTGCTGAGAGAATGAAAAACGTGATTAATTTGAAAATTGCATATTTCAAAATCCATCAATAAAAAATAAAATTAGTAGCATAAAAAATTCAAAAATTAAATAAATTTTAGGAGTAGCATCAAATATTTGGCACCTCTCAAATGAAATTTTAAACAAGAGGTAATATATCATAAAACTGCAAATTTTTAACTTTAAAATCGAACTGTAAAAAGGGGAAAAAAACCAAAATATTTATATGGAAATTAAAGATTTCAAAATCACTAACAAAGTAATAAATTTATTACGATAATAAAATTTAAAAATTAAATCAATTTAATGAGTGGAATAAAAACTTTGACAACACTTAAATAATTGCATTCAAATTAAATTTTAAAACAAATATGTTATTCATCATAAAACTGTAAATTTTTAATTTTAAATCCAAGTGAAAAAGAAAATTTTCATCAAAAATCAAGTTGAAAATAATGGCTGGAAAAAAAATTCAAAATATTCACTAACAGGATAAAAAAAGGTGACAAATTTGAAAATTACTTATCTTGAAATCAATAAACAAATTACAAAAAATTAATGAAATATAAAAAAATAACGGTAATGAGTAGAATCATTTATTACGATAACAAAATTAAAAAAAAATCATTGAATTTAATAAAATATTTGTAAACTCCTAAAAACAATTATGCTCAAATAAAATTTAAAAAAAAAGGTAATAAATCATAAAACTGCAAATTTTTAATTCTAAAATCCAAGTGAAAAAAGGAGACCCCGAAAAAAAGTCAAATACCTGTTGACATATTAAACGAGGTAATTAATTTGAAAATTACATATTTCGAAATCCATTAAAAAAAATAATAAAATTATTAGGATAAAAATTATAAAATTTTATGAGTAGCATAAAATATTTTTCATATCTCAAATGAAATTTTAAAAATGGACCATAAAACTACCAAGTTTTAAATTCTTAAATCAAAATGAAAAAAGCAGAAGCAAAAAAGAAGTCAAAATATTTGTTGACAGAATAAAAATAGGAGATCAATTAGGAAATTACAGATTTTGAAATACATAAGATTAAGAAAATAATAAAATTGTTACGATAACAAACTTTAAAAATCAAACGAATTTAATTAGTCTCAATAATTACTTTCAAATATGATTTTAAAACAAAAAGTTAATGCATCATAAAACTGAAAATTATCATTATCAATTTTTAAATTCAAGAGAGAAAACAGACAAAACAAAAGAGTCAAGATATTCGTTAACAAAATAAAAAGATGATTATTAATTTGAAAATTCCAAATTTCAAAATCCATCAAAGAAATTATAAAAATTATTTACAATAATAAATTTTAAAAAATTGAATTCAATGAGTAGCATAAAATATTTATCAACTCTAACGTTCAAATAAAATTTAAATTAAAAAAGGCAATGCATCATAAAGCTGCAATTTTTTTTTCTTTTAAATCAAAGGGAAAAAAGAATAATATTTAAAAATTTTAAAATTAAATCAATTTGACGAGTAGCATAAAATATTTGTCAACTTTAATGTTCAAATAAAATTTTAAAAAAAAGGTAATGCATCATAAAGCTACAAATTTTTAATTTTTCAAATCAAAGAGAAAAAATTGATCAAAAATCCATGTGAAAAGGAGAGGGAACAAGAAAGTCAAAATTTTCGTTGTGAGAATTTAAAAAAAGTGATTAATTTGAAAATTACATATTTCGAAATCCATCAAAAAATAGTAAAATTATTAGGATAAAAATTCAATTAAATGAATTTAAGGAGTAGCATAAAATATTTAATGAGCTCTCAAATGAAATTCAAAAACTTTTCATCAAAAAAAAAAAAGAAATTCTAGAACTGAAAGGTAATTGATCATAAACTTTATTTTTAAAATTGAACTTGAAAAAAAAGGACGAACAAAAAGAATCAAATTTTGTTGACTAAGATTTATTTGGGACTTATGATTTCAAAATCCATCAAGACAATAATAAAATTACTACGAAAATCAAATTTAAAAATTAAATCAATTTAATAAGTAGAATCAAAACTTTTGACAACTCTTAAATAATTGCATTCAAATTAAATAATAAAACAAGAGTCAAAATCTTCATTGATAAAATAAAAAAGTGATTAATTTAAAAATTACAAATTTCGAAATCCATAAAAAAAATTATAAAAATCCTTTACAATAATAAAATATTAAAAAAATTGAATTTAACGAGCAGCATAAAATTTAAAATAAAAAAGACAATGCATCATAAAGCTGCAAATTTTTATTTTATAAATAAAAGTAAAAAAAGGATAAAATTTTTAGAATTAAATCAATTTAATGAGTAGCATAAAATATGTCAACTTTAACGTTCAAATAAAATTTAAAAAACAAAGGTAATGTATCATAAATCTTAAAATTTTTAATTTTTTAAATCAAAGTGAAAAAGATTTCATCACAAAATCCAGGTGAAAAAAGAGAGTGAACAAAAAAGTCAAAATATTTGTTGAGAGAATAAAAAAAAAGGTTGATTAATTTGAAAATTACATATTTCAAAATCTATCAAAAAATAATAAAAGTTTTAGTATAAAAAATTCAAAAATTAAATGAATTTAGGGAGTAGCATAAAATAGATGATCTCTCAAATGAACATCTTAAAAGATAGGTAAAAAAATAGATGATCTCTTAAATGATCATAAATTTTTAATTTTAAAAGCGAACTAAAAAAGAAACAAGAAAAAAATCAAAATATTTGTTGACTGAAATTTATTTGGAACTTACATATGTCAAAATCCATCAAGAAAACAATAAAAAGTATTTATAATTTTTATAATTTAGAAAAAGAGATTAATACATCATAAAGGTGCAAATTTTTTTTTTTTTGATGAATAAAGCTGCAAATTTTTATTGTTCTGTATTTGCTGAGAGAATAAGAAAGGTGATCTATTTGAAAATTACATATTTCAAAATCAATAAAAAAACAAGGATAATTATAAAATATTTGTCACACTGAAATTTTTATGGAGAGAGGTAATGGATCATAAAACTGTAAATTTTTAACTTTAAAATCAAACTGAAAAAAAGAAGGAACCAAAAAATCCAACATATTTGTTGACACAATAAAAACAGGAGATTTATTTGGAAATTACAGATTTCGAAATCTATCAAGAAAATATATTGCCATAATAAAATTTAAAATCAATTTAATCAGCAGCATAAAAACTTTGACAACTTTCAAATAATTGCATTCAAATTAAATTTAAAACAAAAAATTTTATTCAACATAAAAATGCAAATTTTTTATTTTAAATCCAAGTGAAAAATTGGATAAAAAAATCAAGTTGAAAATAAGAGAAGGAACAAAAGAAATTCAAAATATTCACTAACAGAATAGAAAAAAGGTGACAAATTTGAAAATTACAGATTTCGAAATCAATAAACAAATTATAAAAAAATTATTAATGATGATAAAATTTTTTAAAAAAAAATCATTGAATCTAATGTGTAGCATAAAAGATTTGTAAACTCTAAAGACAATTATGTTCAAATAAAATTATAAAAAAATAAAATACATCATAAAACTGCAATTTTTTTATTTTTAATTCTTTCTAAAATCAAAGTGAAAAAAGGAGACCCAACAAAAAAGATAAATACTTGTTGAGAGAATAAAAAAGGTAATTAATTTGAAAATTAAATATTTCAAAATAAATAAAAAATAAATTTATTAGGATAAAAATTAAAAAATTAAATGAAATTGATGAGTAGCATAAAATATTTGTCATCTTTCAAATGAAATTTTAAAACAGAACCATAATGGACCATGAAGTTGCCAAGTTTTAAATTTTTAAATCTAAATGGAAAAAGGAGAAGGAACAAAAAAGTCAAAATATTTGTTGATTGAATAAAAACAGGAAATTAATTTGGAAATTACATATGTCGATATCAATCAACAAAATAATAAAATTGTTACCATAACAAACTTTAAAAATCAACGAGTCTAGTAATTGCTTTCAAATAAAACAAAAAGGTAATGCACCATATAATAGAAAATTTTCAATTTTTAAATCCAAGAAAGAAAAGACAGAACAAAAAATTCAAACTATTTGTTAACAGAGTAAAAAATAGGTGATTAATTAAAAATTAAAGATTTCAAAATCCATTGAACAAATAATAAAATTATTACGATAATAAAGCTTAAAAAATTAAAGAAATTTAATGACTAGCATAAAATATTTGTCAGCTCTAAAACAATTACATTCAAATAAAATTTTAGAACAAAAAGGGAAGACATCTTCAAAATGCATATTTTTAATTTTTAAATCAAAGGGAAAGAAGGGGACAAAATAAAGAAGTCAAAATATTTGTTGTCAGAATAAAAAAAAAAGTGATTAATTTGAAAATTATATATTTCAAAATCCATCAGATAAATAATAAAATTATTAGGATAAAAAATCAAAAATTCAATGAATTGAATGGGTAATATAAAATATTTGTCGACCCTCAAATCAAATTTTAAAACAGAATGATATAGGATCCTAAAACTGCAAAGTTTAAATTTTTTAAATTGAACTAAAAAAAGGATAAGGAACAAAAAAGTCAAAATATTTATTGACAAAACAAAAGCACAATATTTATTGAGTTCGAACAAGGCAACTACACAACAACAAAACAGGATATTAATTTGGAAATTACAGATTTTGAAATCTATCAAAAAAATAATAAAATTATTACGATAACAAAATTTGAAAACTAAATAAATTGAAAGAGAAGCATAAAATCATTGCCAATCCTCGAATAATTACAATAAAATTAAATTTTAAAACAAAAAGGTGAAAAAATGCAAATTTTTAATTTCAAACCCAAGTGAAATTTTGATCAAAAAATTCAGGTAAAAATAGGAGAAGGAACAATAAAGTCAATTTTAAAACAAAAGGTTAACTCATCATCATAAAACTGAAAATGTTTAATTTTAAATCCAAGTGAAAATTTTGGTCAAATAATCCAGGTGAAAAAAGAGAAGAAACAAAAATAAAAAAAGTGATTAATTTGAATATTAGAGATTTCGAAATCCAACAAATAAGCAATAAAACTAATAAGATAATTAAATTTAAAAAATTAATTGAATTTAATGAGTAGCGAAAAATATTGATCAACCCAAAACAGCTACGTTTGAATAAAATTTTAAAACAAAAAGGTAATAGATCGTAAAACTGTAGATTTTAAATTTTTAAATCAAAGAAAAAAAGAAGACAGAACAATAAAGGGGATCAATTTGTAAAGTACATGTTTCGAATTCATCAACAATCCATGGACCAAATAATAAAGTCAAAAGATGGTAAAAAAAAAATAATAAAGTCAAAATATTTCTTGAAATCCAAGGAAAAATTTGATAAAAAAATCCAATTAAAAAAAACAAGAGGAACAAAAAAGTTAAAATATTCGTTGAGAAAATAAAAAAAGTGAGTAATTTAAAAATTACAGATTTCCCCCATCAAACAAATTATTTACTATAATAAAATTTTAAAAAAAATTAATTGAAATTTTTGAATTTAATGAGTAGCATAGAATATTTGTCAACTCTAAAAACAATTATGATTAAATAAAATTTAAAAAAAGAATTAAGACAGCTAAAAAAAAGTTAACCCAACAAAATTTGGGAGAATAAAAAAAGTGATTAATTTAAAAATTACATATTTCGAAATCTATAAAGAAAATAATAAAATTAATACGATAATAAAATTTAAAAACTAAATCAATTTAATGAGTACCATAAAATCTTTGCCAACTCTCCACTAATTATAATCAAATTAAATTTTAAAACAAAACGGTAATTCCTTATAAAATTGCAAATTTTTAATTTTAAATTCAAGTGAAAATTTGATCGAAATCCAGGTGGAAAAAAGAGAAGGAACAAAAAAAAGTGATTAATATAAAAATTACAGATTTAGAAATCCAACAAAGAAATAATAAAATTAACAAGATAATTAAATTTAAAAAATTAATTGAATTTAATGAATAGCATAAAATATTTGTCAACTCCAAAACAAAAGGTAATAGATAATAAAACTGCATATTTTTAATTTTTAAATCAAAGCAAAAAAAGGAGACAGAACAATAAAGTAAAAAATATTTGTTGACAGAATAAAAACAAAGCAATTAATTTGAAAGGTACATATTTCGAAATTCATCAGAAATCAATAGATCAAATAATAAAGTCAAAATATTTCTTGACTATCCAAAACAAAATTGTTAACATAATATTTTTATATTATTTTTAATGAAATATATTTAAATTTAAAATATTCGTCAATATCAAAAAATTTATTTCAACATCAAATTTAAAATAATAACATATTCAATTTTAAAATAGAAGCATACCTTAGACTTAGAGGACTCTATGCTTGAGTTGTTGGCCGCTTCAATTGAATGTGGGGGGAGCAACAAGGATATGGGGGTGTGTTTCCAGAAGACAATGCAAATAAAATTATTTGTTAATTATAAAATATTTATCAATAATCACACAAGACAAACACCACAGCATTATTATAGTCCAGAAAATAAAACTACAGAGTGAATACATTGATCCTAGAAAACAGTAGAGTGTAGCCACAAAAGCCTGGCACCACCAATCACATAAATACCTAGTAACAATCACAATGCAAATTGCATCTAACCAAAAATTATAGGACTAAACCCATCAGACACAGTAAGGCATCCAAGCTTTCAAACCAAAGAGCAAGCAACTGAATATCTAGCAATCATCACAATTCAGAGAAGAAACAACCACAAAATGAATTTAACCTAGAAAGAACTTAAGAACAACAACTTCAAACTCCTTCCTCTTTTTAAAAAGGGGACAGAATCGAAATAAACAATCTAGCAACAATCAACTGGTTTTACCCATAAATTAAACACTACGAGGCATCCAAACTTCCAAACAAAAGAATATAACACAACAATGTGAATGTCCACTAACTATCACAGATCAACACTAACAAACACAAAATGAATACATCTGGTAAAGAGGAAGCAACTACGAACTCAATCCCCCTAATAGTAAACAAAAGCAATCACCCTAAACAACCAAAAAGGCTTCCAGCAATCACGGTAAACAAAATCATCTAACGCAGTTGAACATCAAAGCCACCAAAGATGCGAAAATTCCTTAACGCACAAGGAGAGAGACTCATAAAGATGCGAAATTTAAACCCCAGCAGGTAAGAATGCCGTTTTTGTCAAAGTCGGTGATATATTATACCTTGACAGAGCTGCATAAGATGGCGTCAGCCTAGATCCACCATGAACTAAGAAAGACAAGGTAACTACAAAATCATCCCTTTAATAGCAAACAAAAGTAATCACCATGAACAAAATAAAGACCCTATGAGGCTTTCAAACGACATACGAGGAAGTAATAAAATACAAGCAAACACATTGAATAAAACCGAGAAACGTAAGGCAACTGCAACAAAATCAAAAGAATAAACCCATAAATTAGACCTATCTAAAACAGTCACATGAGTAAACCCATAAAAACACAACATTATCTGTCAACAATCACAGCCCAAAAATATCAAACATGAAATAAATAAAACCAAGAAAAACAGGGCAACTACAGAAGTAATCATCATAAACAAAAAAAGACCCTATGAAGTTTTCAAACGACATATGAGCAAGCAATAAAATACAAGGAAACACAGTGAATATAACATAGAAACGTGAGGCAACTACGAACTCAATCCCCTTAAAAGCAAACGAAAGTAATCATCCTAAACAACCACAAAAAGCTTCCAGCAATCACGGTAAACAAAATCATCTAACGCAGTTGAATATCAAAGCCGCCAACGACGCGAAAATTCATTAATACATAAGGGAAAAGACTCATAAAGATGCGAAATTAAACCCCGAGCAAGTAAGAATAGTGTTTTCTTAAACGTCGGTGATACATTACACCTTAACAGAGCTGCCCAGATAAACCAGCCTGCGGCATCACAGCAACCAACCGGGAATGGACAGAATAGATAGACGTCAGCGTTAATGGAGAGGAACGCAACTTGAAACAAACAGCGCGTTAATGGAGAAGGATATGGAGGGAAGGGTTAGAGCATAGACGCAAGAAAGAAGACGGGGAGGCGACAAGGGGATAGAGTGAGGCGCAAGGTTATTTCTTTAATACATTTTTGTTGATTTCTTTTAAGTGTCGGTGACACCTTTTTAAAAAAATTTAAAAGGAAGAAAAACAAAAATATTGAGATGTCGCTTCGGGTGTTTCTTTCAAGTGCCCTTAAACCTCGGGCAAAAAAAAAAAAAGGTGCCCTTAAACCCTTTTTTTTTTTACAAAACTTAATAGAAATAACTTTTGAAACGGCGCCCCCCCCCGGGGGTGGTTTAAACCTTAAAACATATGCCAAAACCTACAATTAATTAAAAAAAAACACTTTCATGTAACTTATAACAAAATTCCTATGCATGTTTTTTTAAAATTTTGTAAAATCACTTTTAAAAATTTAATTCAAACACTTTAAAAAATTGGGCCTATTTATTTCCTTTTTAAAAAATAGTTTTTTTAAGAAAATAGAAAATTCTTTTTAAAAATTAAAAAACAAAAGTAAGTTTTAGCTCCTTTTTGTTTTGTTTTTGCATTTCTAAAATTTTTATTTGAAAAATTTAGGAAACCTTATATTTTCCGTTTGATGGCTTTTAGGATTTGAATTCAATGTCTTTTCTTTTCAGATAAAAAAAGAATACAATTTCTAAAAAAATATCTTCTTTTATGGGTTACCAGTTGCATTGCAACCCACCCTCAATGCATTTTGAATTTCCACATTAGGATACTTTGAAGTTCAATGTTCTGGAAGTAATATAGTGAGGATTGGAAGAAATCTGAGATCTTGAAAGACGAAACCATTGCCTTGTGTGTATGTGTGTGTATTTTGCCCCTAATTTTTTTGACTGATACGTCTTTCAATTTGGATTTGGATTCCGCATCTAGCTAACTTTTTTTATCAAGCTCTGCCTTTTGGTGATATACAAAATTTATGGATTTGGTAATCAAATCCAAAGCATGCAACACACATACCTATACAACGCTAGAAGAGGATGAGATTTATTCAGAAATATAAAAATTTCAGACTTTTGAATGCTGATATGGAGAATGCCTAATAATATTCAATCACCTTTTTCCCTTTAAAGAAATCACCTTTTTCTCAAGCTTTAGGATATGAAATAGGATGATGATACCAATGTTGCTTAACCAAATGAGTTATGTAACACATTCTGTTTTTTAGAAACAGAGAGACTTGATTCAATCATCATCTCAATAAAGATGAACACATTGTTGTGCTCTAAGATACAAGAAAGTGACTTGATGATGCCCTCTCTCCCCAGTACTCACTTGTACGGAATAGCAAGCCTCGTTTGAGTTCAAAGCTCTTCAGAAGAACTTGTTTACGGGAGAGGGGCAAGTCTTGGGTTGAAAGGAGCATTTCTGACATCATTCTTCTCTCAACCTCTCATTCTCATAAGCACCATTAAGTTGTAACTGCTAGGAAAAACCTGCTCACGACAAAATATTTGATGGAACCGTGTTATGAATAATAACAAGGATGATAGCAAATGGACCGGGAGTTCCAGATTTCATTCACTGCATAATACTCGTCGGTATTAATCTGTATTATCAGTCCAGAAATACAAATGACAGACAAGGAATAACAGAAATGTGAGAAGAGAAAGGAAAACAGAGGATCAAGAGGGTACAGACAAAGAAAAGAAGCATAACTAATTCCAACCCTTTCCCCCATCCCGTGACGGCTTTTATTCCCTCAGTATCTATGCGGCAAGACGGTCACTCGTGCTGTGACGTATCTCCCTTGCATGGCTATTCTCGTGATGGGGCCCCACTTGTTATGGCTCTGTCTTCTCCTTGGGCCATAACAAACTGCATTCTCAAGCGCTTCTTTTGTTATCCTCTGGGGCGGTGGGCTCATTTCGGCAACCGTGGGCTCAATTTCAGAAATGGCTTATACATCTTCCTGCCCAATGCTTATGCAAGTTTCTGGTAAATTATTGAAGTGAAGCAAAAGCTTTCACGCGGTTCATACTGTCTTACGCTTTATTAGGAGCTGATGATTAACTTCTCAAAATCATATATTTCTTAGAGTAACTTTTTTTATGATGCTCACCGATCCTATGGGAGCGACTTTGGGAAGATTTGTTTTATTTTCCACAAACAAACACGCTTTTAATTTCTATAATCTCTCCTTCTCTAATAAATTTAAAAGTAGAGTCATTCTTGACAGTTCAATCCTTGACAGTTCCCGCATGATTAAAGATTGATAGGCATGGCTCTCACTGCACTAATTAAAATATCATATTTTGTAGTGTTTATTTTTTATTTTGTTTTCAAGTTTTATTAGTACTTGAAAAAACTGTATAATTTGCTGCTACAAAAGCTTCATACAGTCAATAAGTTGTATGTAGTGCTCTGGGAAATGCTACAGAATATGCATTTTAAGAAAGAACTGACTTACTGTAGCGCTTCTCAGAAATAGCGTTACAACAAGCATTAAGCTTCTGTATGCTATTTTCTTTTATCATTATGGATCCAATCTTAACAAGAGATCTAGCGATCTACAAAAGAAAATGTCAAACAACATTAATCAAAGAAAAAGTTGTATATAGGTATGAGGGAGAGTCAACGCTACGGTTTGATGGCGTGCCTCCATTATTGCATAATTAATTATAACTGTGCGCGTGAAATTGCCTTATTCGAACTGGCGTACCTCCATTATTGTGAATGAAATAATGAAAGGCTTGACTTGCCTACCTCCTTTATTGTGATAGACTCATGTGCACTCTGTTCATTAGTTTCCACCCCTTCACGAGCAGCCAGAAACCAAAGCTTGACTTGGTCTCCTCAATTCTATCGACTTGCTTCGACCTTCTCAGTTATCCTTCACAACTGAAACTGAACTTGCCTTTGTAATACACACTAAAAATCGATCCACCGCAAAATCTTCACCCTTACCATGATTAAGGCTTCCCATCACCAAATTTTCTTACTCTTCGTCTACATTACCTTCCTCCATACTCCGACAATAACCCAAGCACAGAATTATCTTTACCACAATTGCTCTTCCAACAAAACCTTCGCTGCTAATAGTGCTTTTCAATCGGACCGGACCACACTCCTCTCTTCCTTAGCTTCCAGCAACACCACCAACACCGACTTCTACAACGCCACCGTTGCCGGTGGTGACGACTCCGTCTACGGCCTCTTCATGTGCCGGGGTGACGTCAACCTCACCACGTGCCACCAATGAGTCGTTAACGCAACCCAACGGTTATCTTCCGAGTGCAGAATGTCGAAGGAGGCAATAGTCTGGTACGACGAGTGTATGGTTCGCTATTCTAACCGTTCCTTCTTCTCCACCGTGGACACAAGGCCTGGAGTCGGCCTCTTGAGTACCGCCAATGTGTCCCAGCCGAGAATCTTACAGTTAATGTGGGAGACACTTAACTTTACGGCAGAAGCAGCAGCTAACAGCACTAAGAAATATGCCACAGGGGAAAATAACATATCAGGGTATGGAACTATGTATTCTCTACTTCAGTGCACGCGGGGCCTATCATACCAACGCCTACACCGCCTGCACTCTCCCCTCCAACAAATTCTTCAGATCCTCAAGGTAAAGTTGAACTTAATTTAACTTTTTTCTTTGTTGAGCAACTTAGACGCTTTTCTCATTTATTTTAAAAAATACATATCAGGGTAATTAATAATCTGTTAATTGAAAAAGGATATTTTTGAGAAATATTTACATTCTCTAAAGTGTCACGTGATCTATAATCTACTAAATAAAAATACTCTAAATATTTTCTATTATGGATCTCAAATGTTATATTTTATAAATTTTTTCTCTTTTTTGATGACCTATAAACAAAAAACATTTATTTTAAAAAAATTTATAAGATGTAAAATTCATGACTTAGAATATTTTTATTAAATATTTCTCCTCATTTTGTCAGCAAAATAAATTTCAAAACTTGGGAAAATGACATGACTGCGGAGAAATCAATGAATCTAATCGCATATGATGTCATCACATTGACGGGTGGAAGTATATGATATGTTTTTGCAGTAAACGCAAAGGGTCAGTCAACGCATTGCTGTGGTTGCTTCTGTTGGTGGTTTGGGGATATTTTTTTGTATCTAGTATTATCTCTTAAAGAGTCTAACAAAGAAAAGGCGCAACGCTGTTCTCAGATAAAAGTACTGTAAGTGACTTTCATTCTCAGGCAAATTTTTATTTATTCATAAAATTTAATTGGCTTGTCAGAAGAATTATTGTTGTAATGATGCTTTAATTGCTTTTGGTATCCTTTAATCTTGCCTATTTGTCTACTAGTTGGAAATGAAGGCAGCAATTTAGAGCCCCTCCAATTTAGTTTCGCCACTATTGAAGCTGCAACAAATAAGTTCTCACATGAAAACTGTTTAGGCCGAGGTGGATTTGGACAAGTTTACAAGGTAACAAATGTCATCAATATGAATGTTACTGACACACGCACACGTATGTCCATATATGTTTCTGAATCAATTCTTAATCTAATTATATATGATTCTAGGGTATTCTTTCACATGGCTAAGAAATAGCTATCAAGAGACTTGCAACAAGTTCTGGTCAAGGTGCAAAAGAATTTAAGCACCAGGTTTTACTTATCCAGCATAGAAATTTGGTAGCCTTGCTTGGATTTTGCATAGAAGAGCAAGAGAAAATTCTTATTTATGAATATGTTCCCAACAAAAGCCTTGACTACTTTCTATTTGGTTCCACTCTTCTAAACTCGTGTTAACTCTTAATTAGAAACGTGAGGCACCTACGAACTCAATCCCCTTTATAGCAAACGAAAGTGATAATCCTAAACAACCACAAAAAGCTTCCAGCAATCACGGTAAACAAAATCATCTAACGCAGTTGAATATCAAAGCCGCCAAAGATGCAAAAATTCCTTAATACATAAGGGGAGAGACTCATAAAGATGCGAAATTTAAACGCCCAGCGAGTAAGAATACCGGTTTTTTTTTTTTTTTAAAAAAAAAGAGTTGGTGATTTATTCCACCGTGACAGAGCTGCCCAGACAAACCAGCCTGTGGCATCATAGCAACTAACCGGGAATGGACAGAATGGAAAGACGTCAGCGTTAATGGAGAGGAACGCAACTGGAAACAAACAACGCTTCAATGGGGAAGGATATGGAGGGAAGGGTTAGAACTTAGAAGCAAGACGGGGAGGCAAAAAAGGCTGGAGTGAGGCGCAAGGTTATTTGTTTAATACCTTTTTATTGATTTAAAAAAATTTAATTGGAAAAAAAAAACAAAATTTTTGAGGTGTCGCTTCCAGTGATTTTTTTAAGTGCCGGTGATACCTTGTTTTTTAAACGAAATTTAATAGGAAAAAAAACTTTTGAAATGGCGCTCCCCGCTCCCGTTTAACTTAAAACTCTTGTGAAAACTTACAATCAATTAATAAAGCATTTTTACATAAGTTTTCATAAAAAAAATTTCATACATTTTTTTTTAAATTTGTAAAATCATTTTTAAAAAAAATTAATTCAAACACTCATATTTTTACTTTTAAGAAAAAAATCTTTTTTTGTTTAAGTATATAGTTTATCATTTAAGTTTAAACTAAGTTTTAATCTGATCCCTTAAATTAAAAAAAACACTTTTAATCACTTCATTTTAAAATTGTCAGTTTCATTTAACAAAAAATGTTGAATTAATAAATTTAAATGGTGATAAAATATTATTAAAATTTAAATATATTTTATCAAAACTTAGTTACAAAATTTGCTATTTAAGTTTGCTGACTAAACAGTTTCCGTTAAAAAAACAAATAGCATTAAAGGAAAATGACAAAAAATGTAATTTTAAACTTAAGAGATTAATTAAAATGAAACTCAATGCAAATTTAAAGGATCAAAGTTTTAACCATATTTTTAATAAAAAAATATTTTTTTGAAAAAAAAAAAAGAAGAAACAAAAGTTTTTTAAAAAAAATTTGATGTTTTTCTTTTAATAAGTTATTTTTAAGAAAATAGAAAATTCTTTTTAAAAATTAAAAAACAAAAGTAAGTTTTGGCTGCTTTTTGTTTTGTTTTTGCATTTCTAAAAGTTTTTATTTGAAAAAATTAGGAAACTCTGTACTTGTTGTTTGGTAACTTTTTGGATTTGAATTAAATGTTCTTTCTTTTCCGCTTAAAAATAATGCAATTTCTAAAAGTATTTTCTTTTGTGAGATACCAAATCCATTGCAACTCACCCTCAATGCATTTTGAATTTCCATGTTAGGACGAGAATTGGCAGAGATCTAAGCTCTCGAAAGACGAAACCATTGCCATGTGTGTGTCTGTGTGTGTGTGTTTTTTTTCCCTCTAATTTTATGCTATGTTTTAATTGATCGTCTTTCAATTTGGATTTGGATCGATTCCATATCTAGCTAGCTTCTTTTATCAAGCTCCATATCTTGGTGATATATAAAATCTATGGATTTGGTAGTCAAATCCAAAGCAAACAACACACATGCCTAAACACCACAAGAAGAGGAGGAGATTTATTCAAAGTTATGAAAATTTCTGACATTTGAATGTTGATATAGAGCATGTTTGGCTGCCCTTGTAGAATTAATTCTGGTTCCTGAAACTATGGTTTGGCAAATGCTTTGTCAAATATGCCAAAATATTGTAAAATCAATTCTGATATCAAAACCATAGTTTTATATGAGTCACACAAACATCATTATATTCTCCATAATAGCTTTTAACCCTAAAAACCATGATTTAAGGTAGAAACCGTAGTTTTTCAAAAAGCTATTCTTTCCAACTTTTTCAAGAGCTATTCTCTAAAATAATTTTTACGTAAATCGAAACAGAAGTTATTCTCTGAAAGTTAATCTAAACATAAAATCCAGTTGGCATATAAAAATTATCCATTTGGTGGTTAAAATTGACATGGAGAATGTCTCATAATATTCAACCAAAACATTGCTCGAAAGTTTTTGTT
The DNA here is from genome assembly GCA_006871305.1 of Vachellia collinsii. Lineage (NCBI taxonomy): Eukaryota > Viridiplantae > Streptophyta > Magnoliopsida > Fabales > Fabaceae > Vachellia > Vachellia collinsii. The sequence continues at coordinate 2,934 of QFDD01002906.1, read as the reverse complement.
TTTGGTAAGAAAAGCCCAATAAACTCATTACAATACGTTAACCCAATCACTTAGGCCCAATTGTATTTACTTTGTACAGATATTGTCCACTTTATATTGCTGTGTACAGCTGTCATTGTGTACCCATTTTTAGGGTTTCTACCTACTATAAATAGTAACACATTTATTGTGGCTGATTTACGCCACAATTAAAGACAATATAAAATTACATTTCTTCGCTGTTTTGCCGATAAAAATGCAGTTGTTTAAAGAAGTATGACAGAAATATAGTAGCTATATGCCTATATCAGTGATTTCCCTTTAAAGAAATCACCTTTTTCTCAAACTTTCGGATATGAAATAGGATGATGATATCAATGTTGCTTAACAAAATGAGTTATGTACACACTCTGTTTTTCAGAAACAGAGGAGGGACTTGATTCAATCATCATCTCAATAAAGATGAACACATTGCTGTGCTCTAAGATACAAGAAAGTGACTTGATGCTGCCCGATCTCCCTAGTACTTGTACAGAAGAGCAAGCAGCAAGCCTCATTTGAGTTCAATGCTCTTCAGAAGAAATTATTTATCGGAGAGGAGCAAGTTTTGGGTTGAAAGGAGTATTTCTGACATCATTCTTCTGTCAACCTCTCATTCTCATAAGCACCATTCAGTTGTAACTTCTAGGAAAAACCTGCTCACAACAAAATATTTGATGGAACTGCATTCTCAAGCGCTTCTTTTGTTATCCTCTGGGGCTATGGGCTCATTTCGGCTGCTGTTGGCTCAGTTTCAGAAATGGCTTATCCATCTTCCTGCCTAACGCTTATGCAAGTTTCTGGTAAATAATTGAAGTGAAGCAAAAGCTTTCTCACTGTTCATACTGTCTTTCGCTTTATTAGGAGCTGATGATTAACTTCTCAAAATCATATATTTCATTGAATAACTTTTTTTATCATGGAAAAAAAGAGGATTTGACTGCTGATCTCAGTCTCATTGAGTGGCAGGCAAGTCCTTTCATGATGCTCACCGATCCTATGGGAGCGACTTTGGGAAGATCTGTTTTATTTCCCACAACAAACACGCTTTTAATTTCTATAATCTCTCTTTCTCCTATAAAATTAAAAGTAGAGTCATTCTTGACAGTTCAATCCTGTTCCCACATGACTAAAGATTGATAGGCATGGCTCTTGCTGCTACAAATTAAAATATCATATTTTGTCGCGTTTATTTTTCTTGTTTATTTTTATAGTATTTCAAGAACTCTGTATAATTTGCTGCTACAAAAACCTCATAAGTTGTAGTGCTTTGTGAAATGCTACAGAATATGCATTTTAAAAAATAACTGACTTGCTGTAGGGCTTGTTAAAGAAAGCGCTACATCAAACACTACGCTTCTTTATGCTATTTTCTTTAATCATCATGGATCCAATCTTACCAAGAGATCTAGCGATCTACAAAAGAAAATGCTAAACAGCATTAATCAAAGAAGAAATTTTCAAGAAGTAAGAAAGCGACTGAACGCTACAGTTTGACAGCGTACAAGCGTAAGGTGAGACCGGAGCGAACCACGACGCACAAGCCTTCACCGCCAAGAACTGGAATGAACGGCTTCATGGAGCTTGAATAACTATTAAAAAAAGTCTCAATTAAGAGTAGAGTCTTTCTTTAACAGGGTCTCTTCAGGCCATCCTATAGTACCAACTCTATGGAGAATAGGCCAAAGAAGGAAACCTTACTAGCCCGTTTGGTTCAATTACATGAAAGAGAATTACATGTAATCCTGATGCATTCTATTGATTACATTGTTTGGTTGATAAGGTAATGCAATCGAATGCAATCTTGATTACAACGGATTACATCAAATCAGGTAATCCCCTGGTACGTACAGAAAACAGAGGAGAAAAGAAATGGAGAAGAGGAAAGTACAGAGAGAGTAGGGGCGGGAAAGAGGGACGAGAGAGTGTGAGAATTCTAATAATATTCATGTCTTTCTTGCTGTCATACCCATACACATATAGCTACTGTTCACATGGGTTACACATGCAATAACAAACCGGCAGAAATAACAAACTGGCAGAAATAACAACTTAATAACAAACCCTTGCGTAATTACCGAAATACCCTACGTGATGTTTACTGTCATATCAATACTTCCCCCTTAAAAACATCCTTGTCCTCAAGGATGTCCAGCTGCTACAAAGTTGGGAAAACGACGTGCAATAACACTCCAAGACTCCCAAGTTGCTTCCTCTGGTAAGCCATTCTTCCAATGAACCAGAACTTCAGTTACAGGTTTGTGCTGTCGTTGTAACATCCGACGATCCAAAATGGCGAAAGGCTCCTTGGTCTCATCATGCAAAGCAGCAACATCATCAGGTAAAGGTAGTTGTGGAGTGGTCGGATCCGGGCACGGTTTAAGCAAAGAGACATGGAATGTAGGGTGGATCCGAGAAGAAGGAGGTAACCCCAATGTGTAAGCCACATCACTGATTTTGTCAATGACCTTGAAGGGACCATAATATCGGGGAGCAAGTTTCTCTGATGATCGAGGGGCTGCAGATACTTGGCGATGTGGCTGCAATTTAAGAAGAACAAAGTCACCAACTTGAAAGCAACGTTCAGACCTGTGTTTATCTGCACACTGTTTCATTCTGTTAATAGCAGCAGAGAGGTTTTGTTTAAGCTGAGACAACAATCTCTCCCGTGCATTGAAGGAACGGTCAATGGACTCCATAGAAGATTCATGTGGTAGATAAGGCAGCTGCAGAGACGGAGGCTGACCATACATGACTTCAAAAGGGGTCAACTTAGTTGAAGTATGGGCAGTGGTATTATACCACCATTCAGCAAGCGGAAGCCATTGGGCCCATTCATGCGGACGTTGCCACGAAAAACAGCGTAGATATTGTTCCAAGCACCTGTTGAGAACTTCACTCTGGCCATCGCTCTGC
>QFDD01002905.1:0-18970 GCA_006871305.1 Vachellia collinsii | reverse complement strand
TGCAAATATTCTGCTTAGTTGGCGGTGACGGCTCCCACTGGGGCAGTGGGGAGCCTGTAGGGGCTTGAGGGTACGCTTTGAATCGCTGTTCTCGCTGATTCAGCACTTTAGTTTAGACAGAGAAAAAGGGGAATGGAGTGCGCACTACGCACCCTCCCTAAACTCTCTGTTTTAAGGATTACTCAAGTCCAATCCCTTCCTACAAACAGACACGCGATTTGAGAAAAGGGAAGACAAGGTAGAATTGTGCCTATTATTATGCATATAAAAAATAAAGACTTGCACAGACAGCTAGAGAGAGAGAGCGTGAAGGAAAGGGAGAGGGAAAGAGTGTGCGTGAAAGAAAGGGAGAGAGAGGTGAAAAAGAGGCAGGCAGGGAATTGGGGGGTCGTGTCGGCTTCAGCCAAGCAAAGACCTTATCAACGATCTCGTCCATCGAATTTCGATCTACTACGACCCTTTTCCTCCCTTCGTTTCCTCCTTCTGTCTGAAACCCTAACGACTTGCTGCTGTTTAGGACACTGGAGACCGGAGGTCAACAGATTGAAGGTACTCTGCCGTTTTCTTATTTTTTCAATGGCAGTCGGAAATTTACTTTATTGGGTTCTGGGTGTTGATTTTGACTCTGCTCCTCACTGATTTCACATCTGATTTAGTTTATATTGTGTTCGGTCCGGGTTTATATTGGGTAGTGGATATTTGGGGTTTATGTGAAATGGGGTTGAGCATAGGGGAATATCTGGGATAGATCGTTAATATTTTTAGTATTTTTTGTTTTTGGAAATGAGTATGAGCCAAATTGGTGTTATTCTGTTACCTGGGATCCTGGTGGCGCTGATTCTAATCTTTTAGATAGAGATCGAATGTTGATTACTAGTTATTCTTCGGGATCTTATCAACATGCTCCTGCTTGGCCCTACAGTGTGAAATATCTGTGTTACGCATTCCATTCTTCTGTAGAATCGCTGAAGGCTCACGCTTTTGGTTCGTAACATGTTTTAAAAGTCAAATAGTGAACTTTCTTTCTCTGGGCGCAAAAAAAAAAAGCTGTGAGCTGCATCGAATAAGGCTTTCCTTAAGCGACACAGAAGCTCTTTGGCGTCGCGGATGGTCAATAGCTGATTTTTGTTTAAATAAATGGTTTTAAGTGTACTTGGTAAGAAAATTAATGGCATTGTTTTCTTTCTGTGACAGAAATACATAAGAGATTTGAATTCAGGGTTTTAGATTTCACTGCTGGTTTGAAGATTATTTGTGTTGTTCTCTTATGGCATTTGTGGCTTCAAATCAGACGCCAGCTGGAAACCAAGCAGCAGGTTTGAGTTTATTAGTCTATTCTTTGTCCTTATGTTGCGTTATCTGCTGAAATATGATTGCATTAGAGCTACCCTTAAATTTGACTGGGTACTGGTAATCCTATTCCTGAGTGATGTTGAATGGTTAAACCCGTTGTTCTATGAGGCAAAGAGATGAAAGCTTATGATATGACTGATTACTTGTGGCAGACTATAATTAACATGAGATGAACTCACGTTTTTGTGATACCTTTCTCATGACTTGTGTTGGGCTGTGGCAAAAGGTTAATAGAGGAAAGTGATTACTTTGCAATAATTACTTTGATCTATCTGTAGTCTGGTTTGTCACTGGCTTTATTAATTAAAAGATTTATCGGAGAGGTAGTTACCCACTTTAAAACGTTCATTGGAGGAAATTTATTATTTATTCATTTATAAAATGAAAATTTCAAGCAAGGGCATGTGGGAATGAAATTATGCAGTATTGAAAGAATTGACAGATCATTTATAAACCTCATAATTTCCGTTATAGATTTTCCGTGTCATGACTGTAGATCATGATGATTATTGTTACTTATTTACTTTAATTTAATGGTGTTAATGACTTTACAAGCTTTTATGATCTAATTATCATTTACCCACTTTTATTCTGCATGATTAAATTATGTTGATTGTGCTAGTATGTCACTTTCTGTACAACCCCGTTTTGGGTTTTGCCAACTTTCAATTGTTTCATGGAAATTTTGTCCTGCTTTTACTAGGTCAATAAACCTCTTGCACCTTTCATCATAATGATGTTAATGCAGTGCCAATTATTGAAGCATATAGCTCTTGATAATTGTTTCCAACCCATACTTCGTTTGCCATCTATTCCTTCTATGATCAGATAATGCTTATGGCCTGAAGCATAATGTCTACCTGTTCCATTTTCTCTTTATTCTGTCTGATGGTAGAGAATGTGAAATAATTCAAATTTGCACATGTTTGATGGAAATACTGCGTTTTTGTTGGTGACCTCATTGCCACCAAACTCCTAAGCAAAAAATAAGAAAAAAAAATTATTTTGAAAAGTTTTTTAATAGTGTGCATATTTTCTTGTGAATGAATTTTGTGTGTTATGTGCTCCTTATATGGTCTAATCTTTTCATCTTTTCTTCATAGGTTCGACCAATGATGCCTTGTACAAGGAATTGTGGCATGCCTGTGCTGGTCCCCTTGTCACTCTTCCCCGTGAAGGAGAACGAGTATATTACTTTCCTCAGGGGCATATGGAACAGGTATTTTAGTGTTCAAGTGAATTTTAATTATGAAGGTATGTGTTTCTAGTTAATGCAGTTATAGAAATGAGGTTTGGCTGAAGTTCTGGCGCGTTTCCATTTTGATCCTTTCTGACAATTGAATGCACTACTTTCCACTTGGGATTTAGCCAATGTTTTTTAATTCCTTAATATACAAAAATCATCTGTAGAGTAGCATGGGTTGATTGGGTGATTGTCACAACTTTGATTGTGACAGGTAACCCGGAACATCAGCTGTGTATGCCCTGTATTATCTTTAATGTATTAAGCTACATGACATGGCAGTTGGGACAATGCAACTGAGTAAAGGCTCTAATTTTTGAACTTGGAATCATACTTATCCTTGCTTGTGCTGCTACTTTTTCACTCTTGCCTTAGTCTAAGTTTTGGATGCTCCGGTTTATTCATTCTTTCTTCAACGGGTTAAGTTCCTGTTAGCATCGATTCACCTTCCAATGAACGCTTTTGAGAAAACTATATCCTTTTGTTTGACTTGGTTTGATTTCTTGAAGGAGATATCTTCATTCACAGTAGTTGTTGGATTCCAACTTTGCAGAAGCTGTTTGTTTTCTATTCTTGCTCTAGTGCTTTTTATTCATTTATTTACGTTGTCCTCTTCTCTGTTGGCTTCTATCACGATTTTACTTTGACTATTTGGTGAAACATTATGATTTGTAACATTTGTGTTTATCGTTATATACCTTTTGTTGTACTATGAAGTTTATATATTTTCTTTTTGTCTTGTGCTTTTCTATTTTTTTAGCTTGAGGCATCTATGCATCAAGGAGCAGAGCAACAAATGCCTTCCTTCAACCTGCCATCTAAAATTTTATGCAAAGTGGTCAATGTTCTTCTTCGGGTGAGTTTTGGTTTTTCTGTGGCTTTTTTTTTTTGGCTTATCTGTCACATATTTGGGAATTCATCAAGCTTTACTATGATCCTTAGTAAATAGTTTGATTTGATTATTTTGTTGTTGTAGGCTGAACCTGAGACTGATGAAGTATATGCACAGATAACTTTGCTTCCAGAACCAGATGTGAGTGCTTTATTTTTCTATATTTGGCGCTGTTAATTTAGTTAGATATTTCTTCCCTCTGGTTAATCTCTCAAGTTTTAATTTCCTGTCATAACTGTTTTTAACCCATCTCGTTCCTACTTGTTTCTTTTGTTTTTTCTAATTCCTGCCCTATTGTCCTTCCATTTGTTGGTTTAGCAAAGTGAGTTGAGCAGTCCAGATGATCCTCTGCCAGAACCTTCAAGATGTACTGTACATTCATTTTGTAAAACACTCACTGCATCTGACACCAGCACCCATGGGGGATTTTCTGTTCTTCGGAGACATGCGGATGAATGTTTGCCACCTTTGGTTAGCTAGCTTGTTCTTATATATATATATTTGTGATTTTATATTTTCATTAGCGGTCCTTTGCTCATAATTTTTTTTTCCGTGTTTTGTCCAGGATATGTCTCAGCAGCCACCATGGCAAGAATTGGTTGCAACTGATTTGCATGGGAATGAATGGCATTTTAGACATATTTTCCGAGGTCAGCATCTTGGTTAAGTATATCATATCATTTCATGAATTCATGTGACTTTTAGCAAAAATAATTTTTAGCCTTAAGTGTATGAATAAAGATTTAGTACATTTATCTGCTTTTTTTAGCGTGAAGATACACATATCTCTACAGACAGGGTTGGCTGAGAAAATTGCATTTCAAATACATACATATATATGCATGAGTATGTAAATTCTTGCAAGATGATGCTGGCTGAGCAGCCTGCTTTCTGCCTGTGGAGATTAAGATGCTATTTTTTGGAGAAAAATTGTTTTTTATGATATTGCTGGTGAAATAAGAAGTGCCCTTTGAGTAGTTTTCTTGCAGAGAAGTACTCCCTACGGATCAGTTTTTTAGTCGTGTAATTTTGTTAGTTATAGTTACTCAATCAAAATTTTATGGTGCTATAAATAATGATACTAGAACTGCTGGTGCTGTAAAGGGATCTATGTTATGTTCCATATAGCATTTTTATCTTTGTAGGTTCACTTGTGCACACATGCTTGCACACCTTTTTTTTTTTGGGTTTTGCTGTAGAGTGAGAAATTTTAATATTCATAGTCAGGAAGCTACTGACTGATCCAGTAATTTCCAGGGCAACCTAGGCGCCACTTGCTGACTACTGGGTGGAGTGTCTTTGTCAGTTCCAAGAAATTAGTGGCTGGCGATGCGTTTATATTCCTGAGGTGAGTTTGTAGATATCACAAGTTACATTTGGGCAACGAAAAATATACCTGAATTTTCCCCATTGTGTTTCATATGTTGGATAGTAATTGGATGAGCTAATGTGATAATATTGCAGAGGTGAGAATGGGGAGCTGCGTGTTGGAGTTAGGAGGCTGATGAGACAACAAAATAACATGCCGTCATCTGTCATATCAAGTCACAGTATGCATCTGGGCGTTTTGGCCACTGCATCTCATGCAATTGCCACTGGAACTCTGTTTTCTGTATTTTACAAGCCCAGGTTTTGTATTTAACATTATGCAATTGCTGTTTACTCTTGTTTGTTTTGTTCATGATGTTAGTACTGTTAATTTGTGGGTGTTTTCCTTATTTGTATGTATTACTTCCATGAGTGGAATATTTTGGTTTTGAGATAATTTTTGTGGCCAAAATATGTGCTTATTTTTGTTTCTTTATTGAGAATTAACTTTCTGCTGACTTATCCATGTTTGTATTTAGAACAAGCCGATCTGAGTTTATTGTAAGTGTCAACAAGTATCTTGAAGCTAAGAGTCACAAGTTTTCCGTTGGAATGAGATTCAAGATGAGGTTTGAAGGCGATGAAGTTCCTGAAAGAAGGTGCATGACCTGGCTGCTCTCAGTTCATGCTTGCATATTAGCTTATGGTGCCATCTGACTAATCTTCTTACACCTTGATCACAGGTTTAGTGGTACAATTGTTGGGGTTGGAGATAACATCTCACCTGTCTGGTCTGATTCTGAGTGGCGCTCATTGAAGGTTAATATTAATACGCTATTTCTATTGTGCTGGAATGTCAATTTTTGTACTTTGTGAACATATTCTATGATATTTGCCTTTATCCTTTAATGGCAGTAATGGTTTTAGTTTGTTCTTTCTATCTGTATTTTATGACTTATGTTTTACCTCAGGTTCAATGGGATGAGCCCTCTTCGATCTTGCGACCTGATAGAGTATCTCCTTGGGAATTGGAGCCACTTGTGAATACCACCACTCCTGCAAATTCCCAGCCAACCCAAAGAAACAAGAGGGCACGTCCTCCCCTGCTACCATCAATAGTGCCTGATTCTTTGCATGGTGTGTTTTTGCACAATTTCATTACTGATTCTGTTATACATTATGATTATATTTGATAAATTGACGTATTTTCTTGGTCAATCAGGTGTCTGGAAATCAGGTAATAAACCTCCGCCATTCTCTTATGGTGATCCCCAACATGCACGAGACCTCTATTCGCCATCCAAGTTCAATCCTACTGCTGCTAACTTTCTCGGCATTGGCGGGAATGGTCCTATGGGGGCTGTTTCTAATAATGCAACTTATTGGTCCAATAGAGTGGATAACTCTTTGGAGTCAATAGCCTCTAAAGAATCCAGTGAAAAGAGACAAGGCACTGGAAATGGCTGTAGGCTCTTTGGGATTCAGTTACTGGAGAATTCTAATGTAGAAGAAAGTATGCTGCCAGCCACATTGTCAGGAAGGGTAGATAATAGGTCTGGTCGATATGTTGATGCTGAGTCTGATCAGCATTCTGAACCATCAAATGTTAATCGTGCTGATGTTCCTTCAGTAAGTTGTGATGCTGAAAAATCGTGCTTGCAGTCTCCCCCTGAAGCACTAAGCAGACAGATAAGGAGCTGCACGAAGGTAGTACTCCTGAATCATTTTGGTTTGCTCTAGGCGCTGCCCTTCGCCTTTTCATAAATTACGCTCTTTGCATATTGTTTCCTATATTTTATACGGATGCCAACATATTATTAATTTCTACTAGACATCAGCTGTTCTATTTAGTTTGAGAGTAGTCCTTATGCCACTTTTGAAAGCAGAATAAATTATTAGATATATTCATCTCAACCTTTTTTCATATGCTGGCTGATACACAACAATACAACATCCATTTTATTCCAGGTTCACATGCAAGGGATGGCTGTTGGAAGGGCTGTGGATTTGACTCGGTTTGATGGATATGAAGATCTTCTTAAGAAATTGGAGGAGATGTTTGACATCAAGGGTGAGCTATGCGGATCCAATAAAAATTGGCTGGTTGTCTACACCGATAATGAAGATGATGTGATGATGGTCGGAGATATTCCATGGAAGTATGTTTATACAATGCCCATCCATTACTTGCACTTTTGCGTGTCATTTATATTGTTTGCATAAAGACCTGTGCCTTTAATTTGTATTCATGTGTATTTGCCATAAATTTACTGCAGTGAGTTCTGTAGTGCTGTGAGGAAAATTTTCATTTACACCGCAGAGGAGGTGAAGAAGCTTTCGCCCAAAGCACTACTTTCATTTGGTGAAGAAGCTAAAACTAGCAAGCCTGACTCTGAAGCAGCAGTTAATGCTGAGGATCAGGATCAGTCATCTATTGTGGGACCTGGTTGTTAATACCTTTAGGTTTAAAGTTCACCCTAGTTGTTATATAACAATAAAACTTGGTATGAAAGTAGGAACTGTTGAGAGAAAAGCGATTGAACTTGGCAAGCACTTCATCTTGGCCTATAGAAGGGCATGTGATTGGTTATTGTGCCTGGGTGCTGCTGGCATGGTGTCGTCTGCCGTCTAGCTGCAACATGAGGTCGGTTTTAGTATATACTTCTTTGACCCTCCTTAGAAGTAGGCTTTGGGTATTGTGGGTTTTTCTTTTTCAATAATTTTTTATTTTCTGGATTTTGCCAAGTGTTTCATGGTCCTTGCTTGTTCAGTTTTGAATGAGCTGCCAGCAAATGAGGAAATGTGAGTATGCCTGTGTTCATATATATTGTGAATGGCCTTTGTCCTTTTCTCCACCCTCGGTTTTGGCTTATTTACTTCATGTTATGATGTCCTCTCTTTTTTGTATATAAACGTAGAATCTCTGATTTTAATTAATGTATGTATATTGAGCCATTTTCTCCCTGGAGAAGTAGCAGTACCAATCTGGTGTTTGAGACCAAGTACTGTGGACAATTCGGTGTTGCAGGTTTCCGTCTAGTGGCTTGATAGCATTTTCTTAATTTTTTGTTCATTTTACTTTAGTCAATATTCGATTATATCTTTCATGCAAGAAAATATTTTTTTTATTATCATCTTTATTTTTGGAAAGATAGTTCATGGTACCTCAGCTTTTAGAGTGTGATTAAATAGCTCCTATTGTAGTTTTGGGTCTGTACCAGAGCCAACAAGTCAATTTGTTTCGAGATTTCTGATTTATTATGCAGCAGGAATGATATTGAATTTAAGTTTCTCCCAGTTCAGCTTTATGACAGGGGTTGGAATCTTTATCCCCACTTCCCTTTTCTTGTTTTTATTTCGTTTTGATTTATGGTACCTTAGATTAGGAAATGGATTTCCGTCTTGTTAACTAGTGTACTCTACTATTGTTATATTTTTAAGGGGTTAATTTACTAACAAGGGATTATATTATATTTGCAAATGTTTGAATTTAGCTTTTAAATATTTTTTGTAACGTAATATTCTTAAACGCAGGAAGAACGATTTTTAATAGTTCAGGAAAGAAATAATACAAGCCAAGACATCTAAAAGGTAACTAGAAAAATTTTTGAGCAAGCATGATTTGACCCCCGTAATCAAGTTATACCATTATATCAAATATCGTAAAATGGATCTGAAGTGTGGTTTAACTTGAAGAATGAGGGGGGGAAATGAGTCTGCTGACTGAGGGCCTGAAATGGTTCTAAATGGTGGTTATCTTTTTTGCCAACCTAAATGGTGGTTATCTATAACAATGAAGAGATAGAAAGGAAAGAAAAGGTGGACAACGGTGAATCTGCTGCCTTTGAGGGCCTAAAATGAATCTACAATGTTGTCACAAAAATAAATAAATAAATAATATCTGGCAAAAAATAATAATAATAATAATAAAATGAATCTACAATGTGCGAAAAGTAAGCCTGGCTGTGTAGTGTGGAAAATGATTGCGGACTGGTGGGCGTGTAACGGTCATAAATTTAAACACGAAAGAAAAGCAAAAGTCTACAAACCAACACGCTCTTGCTAACGGATCATCCAATTTGTCTATTTTCTCCAATGGCAACACCTTATAGGCACACTAATTAACAGCAGCGAAATCCATATTCCATTTCGCATCCTTCTGAGTTCTTCCAAGCTCAAGTTCATCTTCCTCGTGCATCACCATGAAGAACATGATGAAAGCTATGAAGAAGCTCAAGTTCTGGTCAAGAAATAAAAAGAAGAGGAAGAACCATCAGCCTTACTATACTCTTCCACCTCCCTATCCTCCCCCACCTCCTCCTTGCCACCATCGCTGCGCTTGCTCCTCCTCCACTGAGCCATCGGCTCCACCCTTACCGCCATGGCTTGAAGCTGAACAGAACTATGGGACCTTCTCCCAACCCAGTTTTGAACCTACCCCAGAAGTGACATTTCCAAGTCAAACTCAGGTACATCAAAAAGAGATTGTAGTGGAACCTAATCCTCTCTTTCAGACTGTGCCTGTTAAAAGAAGCTCATCCTATCAGCAATACATGGTTCCGGAACCTGTTTATGGCATTCCAATCACCCAAACGGCTAGAAGAGAGAGATCAGGGGGATTATTTGGGTGTGTTTTTAGCTTTGGGGCTCATTTGTTTCGCTGCTTATTCCCCTGTTTTAAAATTCGAGAAAGCTGAAAACAGGTAAACGTTCCCTTGTTCTATTTTCCTTTATACAGTCAGTGTTAAACTCCTTGGCAACTCCAGAATTGGTCAATAAGGAAGAAGATGCAGCAGTGTCGGTCCTTCTTTGGATTAGTGCTGTAAAAGAGAATTCTACTTAGAGACAACTTCCCATACAAATACAGTTTCGTTATTTCCTTTTCAGATAATAAAGTTGGTTCTCCAAATAGTGTGTATTTGCATGAATTTTGACTCATGAACCATACATTGCTATAGAAATGATTGAAAACAGATTTGGAACGGACTTCAATTGTACTGTGCAAACAACAATATATGCTCTCCCCTATACTCTGAAGTTCAAATACAGGAGATCTAGTTCCTTGAATTATATTCCTTTTATTTAGTAACATTTTAAACCACATCCTGACAAATCATGCTTCTGGTGATGACACCTTATCAATCGCTAATCTCCACACTACTCAAAAACTGCAAATTATAGGCCACATAAGGGACAGAAATAGATGAATATAATCCTTAACGATTCCAGAAACTGGGGATAATTCTGATAAAGATGCAAAAGGAAAATAAGACCAAACTATCTTCAACCATAAGCATGATCAAAGGAATAAACTTAAATAGAATCAAGAGCAAGAATCATCTGATGGAAGGCAAACCTAGCAGCAGTCATAGTAGCAAAAAGTTCTCCCTAAGGGAATTCAGCGCCTGAAAGAGCAGGAACCCTCCCTTGAATCCAGAACCAATCCTCAAACCCCCCCTAAGCCAAAGCGACAAAATAATTCCCCTCAGCTTCTCCCATTCCTTCTTCAATTCAACCATCTCCACGATGGTGATGATAATAATCTGGTTTTCTACAAACGTGTGCAGTTCAAATCCAGTGATCTTACCATTCTCGTCGAGTACATCAATCCTCTGGCATCGGAAGAACCGTTCCAATCGGTACCAACAATTAACAACAATCGGATGCAGAAATTTTCTAAGAGGAATCAACCTATCACAACTATTGGGGAATTAGATTTGTACGATGAGACATCAAAAAATAACGAACGAGAAAAATAATAAATTCAATTTCTACTAGGGAACTACGTTGAACTCAGAATTGGGTAGGGGCCGCGCGAACGCAGGCCCCCTCTGCCACAAATTATGACGTAGGCTCTCCTACTTGAGGAGACCTTAGGGTGACACCCCTCCCAAGTGCAATGGAGGTCATCAACCTAGGCCATGGGCCTTGCTGATCACCCATCGACCCCGTCCAGGTAAGTATGTTGCAATCGTTGCCCTCCCTTTGCTTTTATAGCCGCCGCCTCCTAACACTGCTTCTCATCTACCCGATGTGGGCTTTCTGCTGTACTGCGTCTACATTACGCGCATTCTAATTCTTCCCACGCCCAAGCTCACATTTAGCCTTACAAATAGCTAATTATACACCACGTTTTTGCTAGTTTTTTTACGCCCTTGGATTGATTCTACGGTTTGATGACATCCTCAAGGCTCATAGAGAGGCGTGGACATGGGATTAAAGCTTCAAAAGAGAGGTGTTTTATGCTATCCTTGCTCTCATCAGCCCATGAAGTTAAAAGGCAACTATAGATTATATACGAGTGTGGTCTAGTTTGGAGTGGACCAGGGAGTCACGAAAGCTTGCAATATTCTCTTCTGCAGTTATATCAACTTTAAGTATTGGACTTTAAAGAAATAATAACAAAAAGCATACTCTGTTGGGGCAAAAAAAAAAAAACAAAAACAAAAGGCATACTCACTTAAAAAGTAATGAATCACCTCAAGGATACTCAAGTTTACACTTTCTTTACAAAAAATTGTTTATATATATATATATATATAAGCCTGTGATTTAAAGAGGACTGAAGTCAGAGAATCAATTTAGGGAATCAAGTGCTTTTGGTAAAGATTTGACAAAAAAAAAAAGTTAGAATCTTCACTGTTCAAGATAAAAGGACTGACAAATATCCATAACAAATCACTGTAGCAATCATTGTAGCTCGTGTGAACTTTTGAAATTTATAATGTAAACGCCTTAAGTCTTGTATGTATATAAATAGACAGTCCGAGTCTAGTATTTCATTGAATATTTTATTTGCATTTGATTGGGACATGGTCTCAATTCAAGGTAAGACAACCTTTTGTAGTTAACCATGCTATCTTTCTAGATCTCATAAAATAATCAAGGGATAGAGTTTCTTCTCACTAACGAACTTTTTTAGGTTATCTTATCATTTACCTAACCATCCTATCAGCAAATATATGGTTCCAGAACCTGTTTGTGGCATTCCAATTACTGGAACCGCTGAGAGATCAAGGGATCATTTGGGTGTGTTTTTAGCTTTGGAGCGTATTTCTCTGCTTATTCCCCCGTCTTCACATTTGTGAAGAAGTCTGAAGTGGATACACATACGTGCACTTGCTAGCAGCACAAGCACTTCTTTCTCCCCCTTGTTCTATGATCTTCCACTGTAGTGCTCAAGTCCTTGGCGACTCTCAGATTTGTGAAACAATGTAGAAGATGAAGCAGCAGTTTTGATCCTTCTTCTGTGTATTAGTACTTTAAATAGGAATACTACTCAGAGAGAAATTACTTCAAATCCAACTAATAAGCATGGTTCTGGTACAAAGTGTATATGAATGACTTTGGAAATAGAAAAGGTTGCATATTTCATTTGTACTACACATGCTCCCTCTATGTTCTGAAGTTTAAATACAGAACATCTAATTACTGCAATTATGTTCCTATGTTAGCATTAGTAAAATTGTAAGCCAAGTAAAAAATTTTAGCATCTTGACATATTTTTTGTTCCTTTCTTCTTTTGATAGATAAGGAAAAGCTGACAAGTCTTTCTCCCTAGCTGTGGATCATAGGCCTTTCATGTGTGCGCGCAATGTAAGAATTAGTGTGTATAATCAGTTTGCAAATACAGGCCACGGAATGGAAACGAATAGAATACATTGTCTTATCCGCGATTACAGAAAAAGGGGATAAATTTTGGAGTTGATATTCCATGAGAACAATTCTGATAAGAAACAAAGGAAAAACAAAGACCAAACCAGCAACCGCATGGATGATCAATGTCATAATCTTCATGGGAATAAAGAGCGAACAATAACCGTCTGTTCCAAGTCAACCGAACGGCACTCGTAACAGCCAAAAGGACAAGAATAATAAACGATCATAGTCAAGTACACAATTTTGTTTTTTTTTGGGGCTAAACAAGTCGAGTTTTATTAATATCAAAACAAATCTTTCACAAACACCAGTAACCAAAGCCAAAAAAGAAAAAAGAAAAGAAAGCACTCAAAATCCTATCAGTACAACTTACGCGTACAATTCACAAACAATAAACATAATAAACCACATTGTAAACTAACACAAGACTAACAGGGACTATTTAGTTAACAGCACTTTTGACTCATACATTTATCTCAACCCACCCCACATCTTTCTTCATATCAGATCGACCCACTTACTCTGCAGCAACCCCTTCTATCTTAGCATCACAAGCCAGAATCCGAGCCAAAGGTGGTGATGGTGTCTCCACCTACCCAACCAGGCGCAACTCCTTTCTACGAGCCACAGCAATCCAATATGCTGCGTTGTTTGCCTCTCTAGAGACAGCAATTTCAAAACCTCCCGGCTTTGCTAAGGTTTCAATGACTTCCTGCAGTTCCCATCTTCCCCTCCAATCAGCCCCTTCAACAAATTTTTTTCCTACAAAACCAATAAACCAATAAACTTCCGAGCAATCAACCTCAAGTTCACAGCTTTGGAGATGCCAAGTTCCTTTAGCAGACAATAAGTCCTTGTGAGAGCAAATACCTCAGCTGCAGTAGCAGACGCAGCTTCAATTCTATCACCAAATCCCCACAGATATTAACCTTCATTATTTCTACACGTTCAGAATTCACCTTCACCCAACCTTCATTAGGAGCCTTCCACTCTTTCCTATGCCTCATTTTCCCTCACACCTTTATTCTCCACATGCCATCCTTTTGCCCTCTAGAATTCTGACACTGCTCTTTCAGCTGAATCTATCACTCTTTCTGGTTCAGGATCTCTATAGTCAAAGACCATAGCGTTTCTCTTTGCAAATCAGCTATTAAATCAACCTTGTCACATAAGCCAACTGATAATATAATCATAAAAAAATTTATCCTTCTCAAAACACTATCCAAAGCTGCTCACATCCTCCTCCTCAAATCTGAGAGCTAGTTTACTTCCAAACCATACACACCTTGTGCAAGGTTCAACTCTGACTGCATGTGTTCCCTCCGATGAGGCCGTCTTTCATTTGGTTAAAATCAGTGGGTTACACATCACCTACCAGAAATAACATTCCCTTCATCACAATCCGCTGCTTTCTTTGTTTTCACAGCCCCCTTTCTAAATCATTCAATGACTAACTTATATGTTTTTACAACCGTCATATTTATACTAAAGTGAGAGGAAAGGTAAATGGATTTGCCACCCAAATTCTGGAAATCAAACATTCGAGTATCTTTTTCCTGGTAAACAATATTCAAGGATCTTATTATCCGTGACGTGAGTTCCACCCAAAGAGAATCCAGTGCCTTTCTTCGTTCCAATCTATAGTTAGGATCCATGAGAGAGCAGGATCACTCTGAATCCAGGTCCAATCTTCCATTCCTCCAGTTCACCCACGACCCATCTCGTCGTTGAGAACCAGTGTTCCAACAGCATTTGCAGTTCACATCAAGAGATCTACTTCACACAAGCATTATAAGTACAAAGGTCAAAACACAACGATAACCACAGTCATATATAGAATCAGAGCCACATCATCACAGATTAATAATAACTATGAAGCTGAACTATATCTTGTAGGGGCCGCGCGAACGCAGGCCCCCTCTGCCACAAATTATGACGTAGGCTCTCCTACTTGAGGAGACCTTAGGGTGACACCCCTCCCAAGTGCAATGGAGGTCGTCAACCTAGGCCATGGGCCTTCCTGATCACCCATAGACCCCGTCCAGGTAAGTATGTTGTAATTGTTCCCATACCTTTGCTTTTATATCCCAGCTTCCCCCATTCTCCCTCTTGCTTCCCCGATGTGGTACTTCTAATGGGTTAGTACTATGCCGCCTTCTTCCCACGCCCTGGTCTACTTTTCTGCCATATCTTCTCTACTATTCTTCTCTATCGAGTTACTTGTCCTGTTTGATGACGACATCTTCAAGACCCATAAAGAAGAGTATACATGGACTACAGCTCCAAAAGAGACGTGTCCTTTTTGGCTAAAAAAAAAACAAGAGGTGTATAGAGGTGTTCTTCACTGTATCCTTAGCGACTTCAACCCATGGGGGTAACAAACAGCTATAGAGTGCAGAGTTTTTCCTAGTCATCCGATTAGGGACTTTAATCATCTTCAAAGGAAAAGCTAAAAGAAAAGGAAAAGCTCATCTTCAAACCACTTTTTGAGATAGAGAAGGGTTCTTCAATTTGAGGATAAAGCTATTCAACTTAACCTGTCTTCAAGTAACAAAAGATGGTAGTTATAATGGAAGTGATCGGTATTGCATGGAATAATACATTGAAGCAAGCATATTCTGAGTTCTTGGTTCGTGTATGAAAATAAGCATATCCCAATGCTCATTTTTTACGGCAACTGTTGTAGTTTTTTTAGGAGAACGGAGTAACATTACTTAATTTTAAAACTTTCGTAACAACATCACTTTTGAGAGAAAATTTCTAAAACAAATTTACACCTAAACATTTGGGAGGAAAGTATGATGGGATATGAAATATTGGTTTATTAAGGTTTTAATATATTTAGGATATTTTTCCTTATAAGGGAATATTTAGGTTTAATGTTGATTGATTGTCATTTTTTATCATTTACATTTAATTTTAAATTTTTAGAATGTTCTGTCGTTAATTTCTAGGGTTAGATTAATGTTTATAAATAGCACTTCAACTTATTTGTTTTATACATTTGATTATTTGAATAATATTAAATTTCTCTTCTCTCAATTCCATTATCCCTTTATTTATCTGGTTTCCCCCTCCCACTTGTTGTCCTCCCTTCTCTCTAATCCGTCTCTCTTTCTCATCTCTTCCTCTCTCTTGTCATTCTCCGTCTTACACCAATTGGTATCAAAGCTAAATTCCACTGGAAACTCATATGATTAATGTTCATGATGACATTAACCTTAAGATTATAAATCCAATTGAAGCGCTACCCTCAGTTCATGTGGAGCCCCTTCATACCACTAAAGTGACCATGCTTGCACTTGTCCACAAGAGCCACCACTAGAAAATATTGTGTCTCAAGTGAGTGAAGATTTTGATCATGTTGTCATTAGTAATCCAGATTCTTGGATCAAAGATGAAGTTGTTCAAGCTATACAAGTACAAGTGGCATTTTTTCAAACTGTGGAAAACAAGGATCGACTTAATCATGTTACACCTCCATTTCATCTAAAAGCTACATTCCTTAAGGTTAATCCACAGTTTATCGGGTAACTCCAACGACACCTTGTCTGTTGGAAATGTTTTCTAGATATTATCCAAGATCCAACTGTTCATTCTTGCCATGACCTTCTCTTTCGTTATCTTATTTGTTAGAAAGGTTTTCCTGATCTTCAAAGCTATCAAACTGCTAGTCATGGTTCTCTCTTTTGCCATCTCACTTGCTGGAAAGGATTTCTAAATGGAAGTCCCAGCCTCCCCTTCCCAGCTCTACACCTTTTTTAACTCATCAAGAGCCAAATCCTTTAAATATGGGAGAAATGATGGGGATATGGAATAATGGTTGATTAGGATTTTCATATATTTAGGGTATTTTTCATTATGAAGGAATATTTAGGTTTAATGTTGATTGATTGTCATCTTTTATCATTTACATTTAATTTTAAATTTCTAGAATATTCTGCCATTAATTTTTAATATTAGGTTGATGTTTATAAAAAGTATCTAAACCCATTTGTTTTATGTTTGATGATTTTAATAATATTAAGTTTCTTTCCTCTTTGTTCCCGTATCCCTTTGTTTATCTAATTTTTCCCTCCTGCTTATTGTCCTCCCTTCTCTCTCTTTCTCTCTTTTCTCCCTTTCCCCTTCCCCATCCTACATCAAAATAGTTTCTCCAAATTGCATTAGTAGGGATCATTGCAGGTCCTTCATGAAAATTTGCAGTATTCTGTTCTGCAACTGTATCAAGTTGAAGGTTAAACCAATGGAGAACATCATCTAAGTATTCAAAAAAAAAAGGGAAAAAAACGCAAGGCAAGGGGGCACTGCGCCACCAAATATTGATTGATAAATGGTAATCAATTTAAGCTTATATCATATTCTTTTATTTTCATCTGTTAATATATTTTTTTGGATAACTCAACTGTTCATATTTTGGCACAAGTACTTTGTAACTTGAGATATAGTTCCAAAAAAAAAACGGGAATCTTGTGAGATGCACAAAGGGTTCAGACAAATATAGGGAAAATATTAAATAAGTCTCCGTAATTATTGCTTTGTTATATTTCTATATTTACAATACAATAACGGCCATACCCTAAATGAGTCCTAAAGGAAGGGATCACAATATAGATTAATCCTTACTCTAATGCATATTGATTATTCTCTAACAAGTTAATTTATTTTTACCTTACCATGGTTCATGTGGGTATATATCATGCATAGTTCCCTATTTGAATTTAAGTTTAAAGAATTATTAAAGAGAGGCATTGGAATAAAAGAAATAATACAAAAAGGCACAATCAGACTCAGTCAATAAAGAATAAAAATTTAAAATAAATAAAAATGTTGTTGATAAATACCCATACCTTCCCTTGGTTTTTTTGCCAACTTGCAGTGGAGGCATGGAGGGCATGGTTTCTCTCATATCTATTACTCCGTTTGATACATTGTAACTGAGGTTAGAGAAGTGAAAGTGGAAGCAAAATCAACAGAATGAGTTGTTTGGTGTACTGGAAGCCACTTCCATCATTTTGGTTCCATAACTTACCCTATAGAACTAGTCTCACTTCTATGGAAGTGAGATTTTTTTCCTATTATACCCTTTCTATTTTCTTTCATCATATCAAACATGTTTTAAAACTCACTTCCAGTATCAATTCCAGTTCCAATTCCACTCCCATTTCCAACAAAACCACATCCATGTAACAAACAGGATTATGGATTGTGGACCACATTTTTAGTTCTTTTTATGTGGATTTTTTAAAATTAGAAGTCGTTGATCATAAAATTGATCCTTTCGTACTGTGTATTTTTTATTCCCTTTCGGTACCTTTTCATATAAATTAGAAAAAGAAAAAAGTTGCAAATAAAAACAGCACGAAAAAGGGAAAATTGCACAGTATTTTTGTCTCTAATGTCACAATTTCAGTCAAACTATTGTTGGACTTGGACCTCATTAAAGGGCCATATCTCTCTTTAAATATTGGTTAGTTATGTTATTAAGAGTTAACTTATTAAGTTAGACTCAGAGTATGTTTAGCTTCCAGTTTGAAATAATGGTTTTGGCTTAAAACCATTATTTCAAAAAATGGTAGATAAATATACTTTAAAAATACAGAATAGCTTTTGGACTCAAAATCATAGTTTTATGTGACTCATACAAACATACTCAGATTGAAACTATGATTTTCAAAAAGATATTCTTTCCAACTTTTTTTGAAACTATTCTTCAAAATATATTCACTAAAATAATTTTTATGTAAATCGAGATAGAAACTATTCTCCAAAAGCTAATCCAAACATGCTCCCATTCCATAAACTCTGTTTTGTTTTGCTGAACATACTATTTTTTTAATAAAAGCAATGTTATCTAAAGTATTGTCAATTCTTTTTTTCAGCAAAGATTTTAACTTCAATTCATCATAGTGAGGGATGAGTTTTTTTCATTACATGCAACCCCATTGGTTTTTTTTTTACCACTATCCTATTGGTTTAGGGCTTGTTTGTCAATCAATTCTCAAAAGTAATTTCACGTAAGTCAAGACAAAAATCTCTCATATCGGATTCTGTGAAACCAAAGTTTGAAACCTAGGTTTAGTTCAATTTAACTTACAAAATGAATTTTCTATTAAAATTTGGATATTGAATTTTTAATCTTCTCCCCCTAAAAAAACAAAAACAAATAATGCGATTGTACGGGATTTCGCTCAAACCCGGAAGAATTTTCTCGAAGGAACCGTTAGGATTATGATGCCCCTTTGCTGAAGGCTGAAGCCCAATTCATTAAAATCACGTTTATGGCTCCGAACGTAAAGTTGAAATTCAAAATGATTCTTTTGGATGGATCATTGTGTTATCACGTTTAACGTCAAAGTTATTTTTCTAGCCGCGCGTTTAGCAGGAGCGTTAAGGAATTGCTTCTGCGTTCCATTCCAACCCGTATATATAAAATTTCTCGCGCGCATTTCGGCGTGGGTGTGATCCTCAAATTTGAAGCTAAGGAAGCCGATGACCGGCGTAACGACGTCGCC
>QFDD01002904.1:0-22492 GCA_006871305.1 Vachellia collinsii | reverse complement strand
ATATATATATATAGGTGGGACAGTTATTCTTTACCATGATTTACAGTATATATATGAGATATATAGGTGGGATGGTTATTCCACACCAAAAGTTGTGATATATAGTCTATGAGATATATAGATGGGACGGTTATTCCTCACCAAAAGTTATAATATATAGTGTATGAGATATATAAGTGTGATGGTTATCCCCTACCAAGTTTCATGATGTGTATTGATTGAATGAGAATTTGAAATTGAATGTTGGTTGATCATTAAAAATTCGCTCAGTTTTTTATGATGATTGACAAAAGTTTATCATTCTTAGCATACAAGATTTTCAATAGGAATATTTGGATATTTTGATCTTTCATGTGAAAATTATTTTCTTGTTATGTGTATTGATTGTGAAGTGTGTATAGCTAAAAAGTATCGTTGTTTGAGTGTTTGGTTGCCACTAAATTCAATGATTGCTTAATTTCAATCGTCTCAAATTTCCCTCTTGAAAATCATGTTTGTAAAAAGCTTTTGTGTGCATTTTCTTCCCTTCCATGCACTTTGTTATTGATACCGTCTCTAAGTCAGTGGTAGATTCACCCCTTTCTTTATACATTTTTTTTTTCAGATGGAGTAGTTATATTATATTGGATTGATGCATCCCATGGGTTCCTGTAATGGCATGACCATTATGGTAGTGTTAGAGTCTTAGTTTGCTAGTTTTATATCTGAATTTTGTATGATTTCTTGTTAGGGCTTGCTAGGCTAAAAAGAATTGTTTGGTTTAGCCTATACGATGGTTACGACTCAAATTTTGAGAGGTGACAAGTTGGGGTGTTTAAACAATTAGTCCAAAGCGTAACTTGTGTTCTCCAGTTAGATTAGTGCACTCTAATTAGTATAATACACCTACCACTAACATGTTATGCTCTCATCTTTTAATTGACTAATGAAACATGCACTGGAAGTATCTAACAAGAATAACTAATTGAATCATTCCATATTAATATGCTAAATGACTTAATACACTTAGTAAAATGGTATACGTTGGAGATAGATATTGCTTTAGTCAACAAAAGTAATGTAGAGTTAAGGTTGCCCTTAGACTTTATGAAAACATATCCCCATTTATTAATTTCATTGTTGTTGTCATACATAAGCTCATGCATGCATGAGTATTATTATGTGGGCCTAATACTCCTTCAAACTTGTACGAGCTTCTCCTATTAGATTTAAGAAGATTTGCCTCAATAAAAAGTTATTATAAGTTCCATGAATATCAATTATGTTATGGAATATGAATAAGATAAATGATTCTATAATGAAGTAAGAGGACGTAAAGTGTGTCCCTTTTGCAATTTCCTACTACAATCTACCCTTTGTTCTACTGCTTTTGCAATTTACCACTTCCTTCTCCATCCTTTACTCTACTTCTTTCATAGTTAGCCACTACGTTTTGTTGTTTTCTCTCATTCTATAATTTTTTGCATTCTAGCATTTGCTCTCATCTCCATTAAACTATTGCTAAAGTTTAAGTGTTTTTCATTTTTAGTTCCTAAGGGATTTTACTATGGTAGATTGTTGGCAATAATGGTTCTTTGAAGAATACAAAAGGAATATATGAAGAAGTTGTGCATGTTGTCTTTAAGGCATGAGAAGCAGTTTCTTTTAGACTTAATTCACTCCAACATATTCCTACAATATAAAGTGCAAGTTGGGTTTACCAGCGAGTTTCCTGCTAGATACAATAAAGAACATTGAGTATGGATTACATTCCTAACACTCAAATCAAGACAACAATAGCTTTTACAAAGTGATAATTTAATTTTATCTTTGTGTGCACTCAAAGAGAAAGGCAATGAATTTGATCTTGCTATGTGTTGTAATTTTCTATGTCTCCCAATGGAGTTATGAGGATGATATTTGTAGAGTATGGAGAGATATCTTAAAGTGGTATCTTGTAAAGCAATTCCTCTTCAATAGAAAATCTCAACCACATGTTAGATTCATGAATCTTGTAAGTTGATTCATGAACTAACACAATTAAATAATTAAATAATCAATAGTTATTTAAAATAACTATTCTATGAAGAGTTATACTTTTATGGTATGTAAATATTTATTAAAAAATAACACAACCTTTCACCAAGTGATATTTGGTTATAACCTTTCATATGTATTTGTAGAAACAAAAGAGATACAGCCATTGGTAATTTTTAGTGTTATAACTCCATACACAACCCTTGATATAAATTCCTTAGTTTATAAGGACATGACTTTTTAAAATGACATCTCTTCATTCTAAAAATATTCCAATAATCCCCCACCATTTTTACAATGATCACAAACTCTTATCACTATGAAAATATCATATTATAACTAAAAGTATCTTGAGGATTTGAACATTTACCTAAGTAAGACACGGTTTTAAGCATCCAAAATAATATTACTAAGCTCTGAACCAATTATTCAATAAAAATAGGTGGGCATGAATCACCCATAAGATTTTCGGACATTGTATGCCACTTTAAATGATGAATTTATGGCCTTGTGTTTGCATCCTTTCCATGAGAACTTCAAAGTCAAGCCCTTAGACTATTAGAAGCAGTCCCACTTCACTCTTATATAGGTTGACTTCGTCAAGAACACCATCATGATAAATGCTCCAGCAAATATATGATTACAAGTCTATTAAGAGTTAAATTAATGCTCAACTTTTCCCCTTTTAATCTCACGGTTACTAAATAAAACATGTGAAGTATTGACATCACTCATAGCGTACTTTCACCATTGAACTTAATACTTGATATTATGGTCAAGTGTGAGTTGGATTTTTACTATTGGTGATTATGGTTTATAGGCTACAAACCCATCACCTTTGATGTTTTTAACACCAATCCCTTATTAGAACTTTCATCAACAGATCTGTAAGATTCTATTCAAATCTTATATAACTTATGGAGATTACTCCATTTAAAATCAAATCATTTACATAGTTATGTTTAAAGCCAAGAAGTCATGAATTTTCATTATAAACTTGGCTATAAGCTTTTGCAAAAGCAGACTAACTATCATAATGGATAGATATTGGTGCCATCAGCCTAGACCATATAGGAATTTTTAAGTAACAAGTTTCTAAGCCAATGCTATAAACTCAGAGCTTGCGATAGAGTTTGCAATACATGTCTATTTCTTTAATCCTAGGAAATAGCACCCCCCACCAAAGGTGTAAACCCATCAAGTTGTAGAAGTATGATCTTTGCATAAGTTATCCAACTGGCATCTTTATATCCTTGTAAAATTGAAGTATTAACACAGTAAGTCAAACTATAGTTAATCATTCCTTTTAAGTATTTCAATACTATTTCCATTAGTGGCCAATTTATTTCACTTGGATTGCTTGTGTACCTACTTAATCTTCCTACAACATATGCTATGTTTGGTCTTGCACATGTCATACCATAAATCAAGAATCCAATTACCTTTGAATATTCATGTTGTTTCATAGGAAAACCTTTATTTGATATTACCATCATACTAGAATCAAATGGAGTAAATACAAAATAACAATCAAAACAGTTAAATTTCTTTAATATTGTCTCAATCTAATGAGACTAAGATAATTGTTATTCCTAATAATGACATATGCTTCTCCCATATCTTTTGTAATATCTATATTTTCTGTAGTTGGAAATAAAGGCTAAACGAGTAACTAAAAGTTAGTTAAGGGTCCGGTGAGCAAAAAAAAAAATGAATGAAAGGGTATATGTGGAAGAAGGAATCAAAAGGAAGGGTAAAATGATCATTTTGTCATTGTAGATAAAGTAAGGGTAAATTGGTCATTATAGAAAAAAAATTGAATATAACTATGGGCACTTTGATAATTTTTACCAGTATATCGGAAAATGGTCCTAAAAACCCTGAAATGAAGGGAATAATTCTTTGAGCAATATTTGAGGTAGAATGGAGATAAAAAAGAAAGAAATGATCTCAGAATAGATTTTTAATAATTAGTTAATATCTGTCTGATTAATGAATTTTTAGCTAAGTATAATTATTTAAAACTTTAGAGGCCTTAGATGTTTAGTTTTAAAGTGAGGGAAAATAGCTCAAAAATTATAGAAATTTATAAAATTTGTTTTAACAAAAAAAGTCAAAAATAGTTTATCAGAGCGGAAGGAAAATAATGGAAAATCCTAGAATTAGGGTTTTTAAAAGAAATTCCAAAAATGGCATTTTTGGAAAAAGAGTTAAGTTGAGAAAAATCGTCTAATGAGCCCTTAAATAATGGGATTTTCTAATAACCCTAGACTGATCAAATGATTAAGGAATTTCTGAAAAGCATTTTCGGTAGAATAAAGTAACTAAAAGTTACTAAAGTAAAATTGTGGGGTTTATGATTATGCCACATGTAGTCTTCTTATCTTAAGATTAAAAGCAAACGATATATTACAATCATGTGGTAGAATATATCAATATAAAATTACTTTATCAGCAGAGATAATCTTTTATTTAAGTTTCAAGACCACCAAGAAAAGGCAATAAGTCAGCCAAACTAGAAGGAGAAGACGAGGAAGAGATTCAAGCCAAAATCCAAGGTAAGAAGGTGTTTTTGGCATGAAATCTTCCAAAGAAATGAGTTCTATGCCTCTATCTTCCTTTTAATCAGTTTATTTTCTTTTGTTTTGGTGTTCTTAAAGAGATTAAGAAGAGGACCTAAAGGGGTTCTTGAGAGAGAGAAAGTGAAGAGAAGAGGAAATTGGACGAGGTAAGTAGCATAATCCAACTCTATGCATGATTTGAAGCATATTGGTAGTTGGATTATATTGATTGGTGCTGTATTGAGATTTTGGGCATCAAATCCTTATGGGAAGGTGCTGGCCAAAATTCTACATGCATGAAGATGGATGATTTTATGTTAAATAATTGTTAGAAAGTGGATTAAGAATGAGATTATGTATATGTATGGAAAGGAATATTGAAAAATCCTATTTCCCTTATTTTGTGTATTTTCGGCTAGAGCTGGAATTAAGGAAAGAAGTGTGATTTTGATACTTTTCATGCTTCCAATGGATTTAGAATGTAAAATTGTGTAGCGTAAAAGTGAAACAACAAGTTTGGGAGCAATAAGATTGAAATTGCAAAGTAAGGGTTTATGAAACCTAAGTTGTTAAGAGAGGTTTTTGTGAATTGTATGGTGTTATAATGGACTGCACTAATTGGTTATTGATGCCAAATGTGTTATGATGATGTATAGGAGTTATGAATTGCAAGGAGAGCTTATAAAGTACAAGAAGCAAAGGAAAAGTTCAAGTGGAAAGAAAAATTACTTCAAGGTAACAAAATCTCTAACTGTATTTATATTGTTATTGATTATTGTTTATATTTATTGCCATAATGCATGAATGAAATATGTTATATGATGAATGAACATGTAAATTTGTACTTGTTAATGTGTCTTGGCCTTGTACAATGAATGATGATAATGTGAGGTAGTAAGGTATTGTTAATATTCATGGCTTGTGAATGTTGCATAATAATGATCATGCATATTAGTGTGCTAGTTGGAGATAAATGCTATTATGATTTCCTTGAAATCTTATTTTTTTTCATTAATGACAACCTTTTAAGTCAAAGTTCTACCAAGGGCAAAGGCAAGAAGGTGGATCTCTAAGGTGGATCTAATCGCTTCAATATATGATGGAAATATTGTATATGTTGAATGAAGTTATAAATGTCATTTTGTCATGAATTATGGATGAATGAATGCTAAACTCCTACCATGGCAAGTATGATATAAATGTCAAGTAAATGTATGAATTGTGCTAATTAGTTACATAAAATTGATGTCATCATAAAATTGGACAAATTAAACATATTAGAAATGGTTAAAATGGGTCCAACACCCTTAATAATTGCCTAAATTGAGGTAATGAAAAAATAGGGTAAATGGAATCCAAATGGTATGAAATTTTCTAGAAAAATAATGCACATTTCAAGATTTAAAATGAGCCAAAGTTTGATAAATTTGGATATGTATACAAAAATTTATGGATTTCTAAAGTTAAGGGAAAAATCTGGAAAATTAGAAAAATAACCAAATAAACAATATGTTCACTGGATTTTCTGTATTAATTGACTAAGGAAATAGCCAAGAGAGTATTTTTTTCCCTTGTAAGGAATTATATGAACTTTAATTAAAGATTTGAACCACGTGATTTTAATTTTTTATAATTAGTTACAAATTTTTACAGGTAATAAAAAATTTCAAGTTATCAAGTGAATAGTAACTTGATGTGAATTTTTAAAATTTCACTTGATACACTAATTCTATATTATGGAAGGTATTCAAGTGGTCTAAAATTGGTCTCTAATACTCTTGAAAGTAAAGAAGGGAAGTGTTAAATTTTACATGTCAAAATTTTCAGATAACGATTTCTTTGTTTTATTTAATACATCCAAATTAGTGCAAAAAATTAACATGTCATCTATATACAAACATATTATAACACATTTTCTATTATGAAACTTACTATAAATGTATTTGTCATATTCATTAATTTTATATCCATTAGTTAGAATTACTTCATCAAATTTTCTATGTCATTACTTAGGGGCTTGCTTAAGTTCATAAAGAGACTTACTTAATTTACACACTTTGTGTTCTTAACCAAAAACCACTAGCCCTTTTAGTCATATCATATACACCTCTTCCTCCAATTCTCCACTAAGAAGAGTTGTTTTAACATCTATTTAATGGATTATAAGATTATAAACAGAAGTAAGTGCTATAAGCACTTTAATGGTAGAAATTCCTGCAATAGATGCATATGTATCAAAATAATATATTCATTCTTTTTGTGTAATGTCATTAGCAACCAACTTAGCCTTAAATTTATCTCTATATCCATCTATGTTTAATTTCTTTTTGAAAATCCATTTGCAACCAATGTGCTTAAAACCAGGAGGGAGGTCTATTAGTTTTCAAATTTTATTTTCCATTATTAAATCCATTTCTTCTTGTATAGCCTCTTTTCCAAAATGTTGTATCTCGAGGCTTCATATCCTTTTCAAATGTTTTAGGATCATTTTGTAAATTAAAACAAATAGGTAAATAATGTTCAATATCTTCTCTCATCCCCTCGACAAGAGACATGAAGAAGTCTATACCACAGGTTTTTGCTTTTCTAGTCATTTTACTTCTTCTAAGTTATGTTTCTTCCAAATTATTATCATTAGAAACATTTTTCTCAAGACTCGTGTTCCCATTTGATTGAGCTTCGGAATTGAATTAATCATTTCTTCTTGAAAAATTGTATCCCTTGACTCAATTACTTTATTAACAAGATATGATTCATTTGGTTCAATTACCAAAAACCAATATGTCTTACTATTTTCAACATATCCCAAAAAGATACACTCAATTCCTCTTTCACCCAATTTCTTCCTTTTGGATTCTAGAACTTTAACTATTGCTTTGTATCCCCAAACTATCAAATAAGTGAGATTGGATTTTCTTTTCTTCCATAGTTCATATGGGGTTTTCTTATTTCTTTTATTAGGAACTCTATTTAATATATGACATTCAATTAGCAATGCTTCACCTCAATATCCACTACTCAAACCATAGTAAGATAACTTGACATTTACCATTTCTATAAGGACCTTATTTTCCTTTTGGCTATGCCATTTTATTTTAGGAAATAAGAGGTGGTTACTGATTGTATTATACCAACAGATTTAAAATATTTTGAATCATAATATTCTCCCCTTCTATCTATCCTTATACATTTAACAAAATTTTCACATTGAAGTTTCATTTCAATTTTAAAGATCTTAAATTTATTTAAAATTTAATCATTTGAATGAATAAAGAGACATAGAAATATCTAGTGCAATCATTAATGAAAGTCACAAAATACTTTTTACTACATAATGTAGGACAACCATGCAAATCACAAACATATGCATGAATCAACTCTAATATTCCTGAACTTCTTTCTACTATAGGGGAAAGGATGCCTTATTATTTTTGTCATTATGCATGTAGTGAAATACATATTATTACTAGTATATTTTGGAATCAATTCAAGATTCATCATATAATTTAATTTTTCAAAATTAACATGACCCAAACAATAATGCCATATATCACAAGAGTCAATAATATGATAAGAACTGTACATATTATTAATTTTAACAACATTCCATTTGAACATGTTCTCACAGAAATAACATTTTCTTACAAACATTCTACCCTTAGTGAAAATAAATTTTCCTCCCTCAAATCCAAATTTAAACCCGAACCATAAAGATTAAATTTTTCCTCACTTCTGGTACATAATAGACATACCTTTAAGTGAGGGTTTCCCTAGAAGTAAATTCAATTTCCATAGTCCTCTTGTACTTGACTTGGACACTTGAAGCATTTCCTATGTCAAGCACACCCCTTTTTTCTTCTTTTAAGCTTTGAAGAATGCCTTATTCTTAGATACATGGCGAGTTGTACCAAATCCACCCACCATGACTCATCATTATCAACCAGGTGGATTTAAGATATCATAAGCATGAGATTGTCAACTTTTGTGGATGCATTATTCTCTTTCTCTTTCTTCTTTTTGAAAAAAATGACATTCTTTCTTGTAATGTCTAATTTTTCCATAAAATAAACATGTACATTTTTTTCTTACTTTTGTGACTATACTATGACTGTGATTTGTCATTCTTCTTTCCTCTTTTCCTTGAGGTCTTGTGGGACTATCCCTCCTCCACTATTTGTACTTTCTCATGAGTAGTTGTATCTTTTGTATCATCTTACTTTCGATGTTATTCTTCTAAGTGAATATAGTTCCCAACTGTTCAAGAGTGATATATTCTACCTTGTATTTAAGACTCATTTTGAAGTCTTTCCATAAAAGAGGAAGTTTGTATATGATTGGGGAGACTATAATAGACCCATCCATATTCTTTTTGTATTGTTTAAAATTATTCAAAATGTATCATATCTCATGGAATCGTCCATGATAGATTTTCCATTAATCATTTGATAGTTATTTAAATAAAAAACAAAAAACTTCTTATATTTTGCCCATGATAGATTTTCTATTAATCATTTGATAGTTATTTAAATGAAAAACAAAAAACTTCTTATATTTTGCATTTTCCTACATGTACCTCATCTCATGTTTGTCCTAGAGATACTTTGCAGACGCTAAGTCCTGATAAATATCAAACGTAGCTCATAAAACCCATTTATAAGATGTCTGGTGCAGAGGAAGTCATCATTCACTAAATTATGTTTATCTCTTATATTAGCAATAGTTTCATTTTCTCGTTCTTGTGGTTTGAGAATAGTTAGAACATAAGCCACATTTATAGTGGTGAGAAGAAACTTCATCTTCCTCTTCTATCTTAGAAAGATGCCTCTTTCATACTTTTCTAACTTTATGAAGCTTATAGTAAACTCCTTCAAGGAAGCTATTTGTATTCATAGAACTAAACCTAAAGACTATTGGTATGAATGATTCTCTGAAGAGTACAAAGAGAAGAGATGAAGAAGAAAGTTATATATGATGCCTTCAAGGCGTGAACCATAGTTTTCTTTAGGCATAATTCACCCTTACCTATTCTTATTTTATAGAGTATAAGTTGAGTTAAACAACGATTTCTGGTAGGATACATTGAAGAATATTGAGTATGAATTACATTCCCAACATTTAAGTTAAGACAAACAATGGTGTTTATAATATGATAATTTGACTTTACCTTTGTGTTTATTAATAATCATTGAGTATTTTCTATACTTTTAATTAGGGGGTTATTGACCCCTTCGTTACGTACTTAATTTCTTAAATAACATTTAACCTTTCTCATCCTCATCATTTGAGGGAGGAGGTGAGGTTAGATTTTATTCAAAATTAATCCACTAAATAATAGTGTGACTTTATTGTTTAGATTATGAATAGTGGTGAGCCTCCTTAGGAAGTGATCCATGCGTGCTATTGAGTTTTAGATTGCTTGAAGTTGATAACCATGAGGCGACAAAGGTAGCCCAAAATAGGGGTCGAGTAGGAAGAGCTTACTAGTATTTTACTATGTTGATAGACAATGAACAAAATAATCAAGAAGGGGTGTTTAGGTTTGAAGTTTAACAAGCTTGAAGTGATGATTTTGAACCATCATTGCAGATTGAAAATTGGAGATTGATAGTTATGTACAGTGGTGAGAAATTGGGAATGAAAAGGCATTTGAATTATTGTATTGTTCAATCAAGAGTCAGAGCATGGAAATAGGAAGACAAATTGTTCAAAATTTGTATTTAATGATTATTTCTTAATACCTATAAAGCATCATAATATTTGAGAGTTGTCAATGTCAATGGTCAAATATAAATGTATCATTTACTTGACAGTTCTTTGCAAAGAACTCTTAAGTACATTTTTGTTTTTTCCATCATATATCAAAACACTGTGATTTGAAGGATATTATTTTAAAAAAATTAAAATGAAGTCATATTAGGCCAAACCACTTGATATGCGGACTCAATCCCCTGTCCAGTCCTCCCTGAGGACACCAATTCAATCTGGTTAGTCTTATCTTATTTCAAACTAGCTTTTCTTGGACCAAACTGGCTCAGGTTTGTTTGAGTCACACAGGACTACTGGGTTTTTGCACCCTCTATTATTTTTTATTGTCAAATACTAAATGTCATATATTGCTAAATCTGTATCAGTGTATAAAATGTGAGTCTTATTTTTGTCATCTTCCCTATCAACTTTTTTTGCTAATACATCTTACCTATAAACTTCCACTTGCTTTGATTATTATTTTTTGTCATAATTTCTCAAGGTTTACTAATTAGGTCAAATTATGTAATAGCAATTCTCCAAAACTAGTTACTTAACTCTCAAACCATCACATTAACAAAACTAACCATGCTTAAAAAAGAGCTTTGAATTCAAAATAAATTAACCATGATAGAAAAAAATAAAACAACTTCAAAAGACCTGTCATGGTTAAAGGAATCAAGCGTCTCTTTCAAAACTTATCCATTATTGAAAATGGTCAAGCTAATTATTTGAAAGTTACCATGGATAATAAGACTTTAAAAAGTCAATTTCTTACCAAACTATGCTATAAAATCAATCTCATAATAGTAGGCCTTATGCATTCAAAACTCGGAATCACATTTCCCCTCATTCCCAACTCTCATAATTCAATAATGCAAATATCATTCATTTAGAAAGAATATATGAGAAAATGCCCACTCAAGTTTGTGATTTCACAAATAGCATCCTAGTATCAAATTAGAGGCAATAAAACCCAAATTAATATGCCCAAAAGTACTAATATATTAGAGTATATAAAAAAATATGAGCTTTATAGTGGCAATGTACATCTAATCAACACATAAACAGAGGAGGCTATACAATAGGAAAGACATTACACAAGCCTCCAAAACTTTTCGAGACATCTTAGCACTAATGCTATTGCCTAAAAATGTTATTAGCAATGGAGAGAGACAAAAGTATCTATAACCAACAAATAATTTAAAGAATATGCAAGAATAATTATAAGCAGTAAAGTAGGGATAGAATTTATTATAAATGATAGATAAACAATTATAAACAAACAACAGAAAATCAAATATTATAAAACAATTCCAACATCAAACTCCTCCTTATACCACCCGACGTGGGCTCTAGCCTATAGTGATGGAAGACTTGACCAAAACTCAACCATCCTCATAAGGTTAATTAGTGAAGCATGGGTTCAAGACCGGAGAGATGTAATCATCTCTTGGTTCCCCACAATTGGGTCTAAGACTCAAGAGAGTTGACATTCTCAAGTCATCCACAATTAGGTCTAAGACTTGGAAGGTCTAGTTTAGTTTCAACCACTATGACCAATAATGGATACTTTTGCATAACCACTATGCCATAGACTTTAAAATTCATCAAACCCAACATCTTCCACATGCGTAATCATAACCAAACCCATAATTGAAAGTTACAATCAATTTACAACATACGTATGTATAATGAATTTCCACCATATTCTCAATTATAATGCAATACCACAAGACATAAGAAGTTAATAACATGTCATAGTATTAAAATATTATTTGCTTCACTAACATTTCATAATCATATAGCATACGAATCATATACCCATATCATGCTAGTTTTCATATTGAAGATCAACAATATATGTGTGTCCAATCAAGGTAGTACTTATAATTCAAAAATATTTCCAAAACATTTTGCAACATAAGTCAAACATATAAAATAAATTAAATGTGATTATCTCAACTCTAAACTTACACAAAAAGCCCAAGAAGCAAGAGCATTAACCACACCCCAAATCACAATCTAATCCAAATGATCAGCAAAGATGAAAATGAAATTGAAAATAATGGAAGAGCTTTAATGGAGAAGAAGATGTCGACTCTCTCTTACTTTTTAAAATCACGCAGCTTGATGGAGGTGGATTATTTTAAACCTAATGCCCAAAAGATAAAGGGCAAATTACATATAAGGACCCATCACTTCTTTCTCTCCCTCTTTTTTTTTTAAAAAATTTATCCTTATCTTATTTTTATTTCTTCTTTTATCATATCTTATAATTTATTCTAATTTAATTAACCATATTTGAGTAAATACATGTTACTCAAATAATTACATAATAAATTTTATTTATTGTAAAATAATTATTATTTAATAATACTTAAATTTAGGAACAAAAATTTTAGATGTTACAAATTACAAACCTAAAAAAAATTAAGTTTAAGCCTCCTTGCCACCATTTACATTTTTAGATTGAGATGAAAGTCTTCTTCCGTTTCTCGATGGTGAAGTAAGACTAAGCTTATGACTTTATTATCGTAGGTCGGGTTGTTTGATTTATTTTCTGTGTTTGCTTTTCCAAAATTACTTAAGAAAACTACTTTTGAAAACAAAATAAAAATAAAATTTGTTCGCTAATGTTAATTTTAAAAGTGTTAATATTAAGAAATCATAGAAAACCGTTTTCAAAAATAAAAATCAAACAAGCTTTGTTTCTCTATTTTCTTTCAATTTTCTAATTTTTTTCACTTGTTAGTAAGTGAACAATACATTCTATAGAAGGGTTTGGTAGGAGATTAAAGTGCTAGATTTCATACATCAATCAACAATATATTTTTTGTTAAAAAAAGTTTAGGTGAGTTAAGTTTCGGATTCATTAGATCAAAGCATGCTGTCCAAAGAGCATTTACAAAGGTATTTATAGTCACCCATCAATAAGGTTCTCACATCGATAGCCGATTCTGAACTCACAACTTTGTGGATTGTGGACCAATTTCTTATCGATTAGATCAATCTTTGTTGGTCGATTAACAATATTTTAATCCAACTAAAATAGTAAAATTTGGATTTAGGCCACTACTTTTAATCATACCATGTGGACCAATTTAAAATTTTAGAATTTAATAATTTTACCTGTATATCCTTTTTCATTAAAAAGAAACAATATGATCTTTTAATAACTTTTATATATTTTTAATTGGGCTTCTTGATTTGATTAAAAGTTTATTAGAATGCATCTTTAAATTTAAATTATAACATTTGAACTGGACCTAATTAACTTTTTTTAAATTTTATCCCTACGGATAAATGCTTGAGAAAATTCCAAAAAAAGAACTTGGAAATTGAGAAAGGATAGAGAGATGCTTGAAGATTTCATAATGAGAGGTATGAGATTTCAAAATTAGATTTTTGAAATTTGAGGAGAAAGAAAAATAAGAGAGAAAAGACTAAAATACCTTTAACCATTTTTGAATATTCCTGAACAACCTCGTTAGAGATGCCACCGGCTACCGATGCCAGAAACCCCTCTTTGGTGGCTAGCTATTGACCTCCAATGCCGATGCCTTGGCAACTGGCTACCAGCGAGGGAAATTATTTTGGCAAGCGGTAGAGGTGTGATTTGAAACCACCCCTAGTTGCGTGCCAAAAACATTTTTGGCCATTAGGCCATTTTCAATGTATATGATGTTGAGATTGGAAGCTATAGCGGATGACTAAATTTTTTCTCAATCCTTTCTAGGGTTCTGTTGAAGACTTTTAAATCGCATAGTCAAGAAATGTACCTTTCTTGGAGCGTTTTCTTTTCTTCTCTTGCTTGGTTTCAAGAAGCCAACAGCTACGATGAGTTTCTTCTACTGGTATCCACACGAATGGTGTTTCCGACACGAATGTGTGCGACTTTCATATAAGAATCTATGATGATCTCAAGTCAAATGACGCAGTGACATAGTCATTTGTGAGACAAGTTCATGACACGAATCTATGGAGTTATCTCATAGCGGATCAATTCAGCACCTTGTACTCTTGCAAGTGCCTATGACTTTGAATAGCATCTTCACACATTTCAAAGTCATAATAGCCTTATTTCATCTTTGTTTCTACGTAGATGATCGGCCATGGAGATTTAGGATAATCTTTATAATTTATCCAATGACAATTTATCATAATAAAACATACAAAGATTACGATAATGAAAAATGAATAATTCATTAATTAAAATATATTTAAAGTATAATGATTGATCCTAGGGCACAATTTCCAACATCTGATTCAAAAAGAAATATAGGTACACTTTTTTTTTTGTCTCTAATCTATTCACAAGTTTTTGTTAAATCATTCCCTACATTTTATGAGATATTATCAATTTTTATTTATCCATGTACTAATCCACATTTTCGGGTTATTAACAATTTTTGTATAAGCATTACCAACATTATAACAAATTTTTCTTTACCAAGTAACAAATTCACACTTTCATATCATTGATAAGTTTAGTAATACCTAATAAAATGTGAGGAGTGCTTTAGCAAAATTTGTAAATGACTTGAAAGTGTGGATCTATTATTTGATAAAGAAAGTTGATAATATGTAATGGATATTGATAATGTTTACGCAAAACTTGTGAATAACCTCAATGCTTGATTATTACTTGTATAACTAAAAAGTTAATAATACATACTAAAATGTAAGAAATGCGCTAACAAAACTTATCAACGTGATGGAGTCAAAACAAGGTTATACTTATATATATATATACACACACATTTTTTTTTCACTATATATTGAAATGTACCTCCCCCACTTCTAGCCAAAGTAATTTCCTTCACCGCTCTGGCTGTGGATTGAAAATTTTTAAAAATGTTTGAAAGCATTGTAATCTTTTCCTTTTTATTTTTTTTTAATTTTAAAAATCCTATTTTGAGATTCCACGGCTCTCTCTCTTCAGGTTCTATTTTAAAATTTTCACTAAATACTTGTTTTTTTTTTTTTTTGGGGAATAGACACTACATACTTTCCAACACATAAAATTCCAGGCTTTACCCTTTTATACGAGGATTTTTTGTTTTGTTTTTACTTTCCTTTATTGATTAAATAGGCTTTGCATTTTAAACTGACGCTATGGCTATATCTAGCAGTCTAGCGCTCCCCAGGGTACGCAAATTTCCGTATTTACCATTCCTTTTCACAGTGAAATGACCAAAGTACCCCCCAACTCCTAAAATGACTAGGCCCCTTTGGTCCCAGATTCATAATCCGTACCCTGAGACAGACCTATTTCATTTTTCTTTCCTATTTGGTCATTAAAATCCACTCCAATAAGATCTCAGCCACACATCCTCACAGTTGATCAAAAATCTCGTCCGTCCAAAAATCTGCCTCGATATTTTAAAACCCGCAAAAAGCTTTCATTATCTCGTGTCGTCAGATTCAGTTTCGAAAAACAGGCCCAGCAGCAGTTGTTCCTCAAATTACTGTTCTATCCCTATTTTTTACCCAGGCTCTCTCCGCAGGGCGGTGAAAAGTTCAAGGGCACGATGGGGAAATAAAGTAATTATGAAAAAAAACCTGTGAGCCCAGTTCACCTTTTAAATCTGTATCGTTGGTCTCTGTTAAAAGGATTTTAAGAAAAAGAAAATATATACCGTCAGAACCATTGTGTTACGCGCCTTCAAAGATCGTGAAGTCACTTCCTTTCTGTACAACATATAATAATATTGTACAAAGTACATGCCAGAAATGATATCCACGGCAATTTCAAAATTAGCTGCAATGTGGGCACATATTGACCCTAAAATGAATTATTTTTATGATTAAAAAAATAAAATATAATTTTGTTCACCATATATTTATATATAAGATTTAGAAAAATTATAAGCTTTTAACAAGTACTTCTTTTTTTTTTGCCAATTTTTAACAAGTACTTATTAAGAGCGAATTATGTCAATTATTTTAATGCATAAAAATAAATGAATATTTTTGATAAATTTAGATATATCATTATTTACTGTATTGATTAATTTTTAATTAGTTTATAGGATTTTTTTTTGTTCCTGATTAAACTTTTGGCGAAAAATAAATAAATGTGCGCACTACAACGACGTCTAGCGAGTGGGGACAAAGGAGTGTGATAGAGACCCTACCATGGGAGATAACTTCGTCGATGGACAAAAGCCACATAAAAAATTATAAATTTATAAACTAGAGATAGAGACTAGAAAGAGAAAGAGGCAGTGGGAGAGGAGACGAGGAGAGAGAGGAGGTGAAGGGGGAGAGAGAGAGAGAGAGCACTTTACCGCTTTTATATGTTGCACGCATCCATAGCAGAAAACACAAGGAAGACATAGTACTCCACACAGACAGGGGAAAGAAGGAAAGAGATAGAAAGAAAGAAAACCCATTTAAAAGATTTTTACTCGGCACAAGAACAACAGAAAAAATGGGTCTGTGAGTTTATGTCATAGAAAATAGAGCCCAATATTATAGAGAGGGAGGGAAGGAGGGAATAGGGAAAAAAAGGAGGGAAAGAAAGAGGAGGCAAAAAAAAAAAACACACGATGAACAGGGATGAGATTGGAAGGGATGAGGTTCTTGTGTGTGCTGGAATGGGTCTGGTGAAGAGCCCTGCATGCATTTGACAAGTGTTTTCTGGTGTCAGAAAGATTTTTGGATTTCAAATCAAAAAAGCTCAGATCTTATTTTTCTGTTCAAGAGTTTGCCTGCTGCTGAAAGAGCCAGTTATTTTCTCGAGAAAAAAAAATCTGGAAAGGTTTCGTCTTGTTCGTTTTCTGGGTTTGAGGAGGAGGAAGAGGAGGAGTTCTTGTTGTTGTTCATCATCTTCTTGTTGAGGGTAAAGATTTAGATGAAGGCTGTGCCCCTACCCTTTGAGGAGTTTAGAGGGAAAGGGGTTTTGGATTTTGGTTCTGCAGCTTCAGATTTGTTCTTCAGGTGGAATCATAATCACCATAGCAACACTATTCTTCAAGAGCATTGCTACGTGGGCACTGAGCCCACCTCTGTTTTAAACATCAGAAGAAACCCAAGCCCTCCGACTTCCTCCTCCACACTGTCTTCCTCACACGGCGGTGGCGGCGGCAGCTGCAGCGGCGCCACCGGCTCCACTGACAGTTCAACGAAGGTCTCCAGCGACAACCCACCTCCTCACACGGCGTTAGACGCCGCTCCTCCGGCGGCGCTGGAAAGATGTGGCATGGGAATGGAGGACTGGGAGAGCGTCTTGTCTGAGTCGCCTGGGCAAGATCAGTCCATCCTGAGGATGATTATGGGCGACATTGAAGACCCATCTGTGGGATTAAGCAAGCTTTTGCAAAGTGGAACTGGTTCTCACCATGATGTGGTCGATTTCAATGGTGGAGGAGGTGGTGGAGGTTTCGGTGCTGTGGATCAAAGCTCTGTTCTTGACCATATTTCTGGTGCTAATTTTGCAAGCAGCATTGATGCTTCTGGAACTCCTCCTGGGAATTGCTCTGATTTTCATTTCCATCCCATCCACAGCGTTAGCCTTAATAGTAATATGGCAAGAGTTGGTTCTTCTGTGAATCAAAACCCCATTTTCCCTCCGGCCCCAACTTCGCTTTCTCCGGGTATGTTCCAGCCTCAGCAACTCCAGCAAGCTATGGATGCGCTGGACGAGAAGCCACAAATCCTGAATCCCCAGTTGATTTTGAACCAAAATCAGGCTCAGTTTATGCAGAATCCAGCTTTTGTTATGCCGTTGACATATGAACATCAGCTTCTTGCTCAGCCTCCGGCGAAACGGCCTAATTGTGGTCCTAACAGACCAAATTACCCGGTTCTGAAGCCGCCATTTCTGGATCCTGGACAGGAGATATATCTCCGGCGGGGGCAGCAACCTCCGCTTCAGTTGCTTCCTCATCACCTGCAGCAGCAACGACAGGCATCGCCGGCGATGGCTCCCAAGCCGAAAATGGCTAGCCCTGGCGAAGAATTGGTGACCCACCAGCTTCAGCAGAGTGTGACGGACAAGCTGTTCAAGGCCACAGAGATGATCGAAACCGGTAATCCGGAACTCGCGCAAGGGATATTGGCGCGGCTCAATCACCAACTTTCCCCAATTGGTAAGCCTTTTCAAAGGGCTGCTTTTTACATGAAGGAGGCCTTGCAATCGCTTCTTCTCCATTTGAACAACACCACCAACAACAATTCTTTGACCTTCTCTCCCAGTGGCCTTGTCCTCAAGATTGGAGCTTGCAAATCGTTCTCAGAAATCTCCCCAGTTCTCCAATTCTCCAATTTCACTTGTAACCAAGCACTTCTTGAAGCTGTTGAAGGGTATGATCGAATTCATATAATGGATTTTGATATCGGGTTTGGTGGACAGTGGGCTTCTTTCATGCAAGAGCTAGCTATCAGAAATGGTGGTTCACCTTCTCTGAAAATCACTGCCTTTGTGTCACCCTCCAATCATGATGAATTTGAGCTCAGTTTCACTCAAGAAATTCTTAAACAGTATGCTTCTGATCTTAGCATACCCTTCGAGCTTGAGATTGTTAGCCTGGAGTCATTGAACACTGCTTCTTGGCCACAGTCTCTTCGAGACTGTGAAGCAATCGCTGTTAATTTGCCCATTGCTTCCTTCTCACATTGCCCATCATATCTCTCTTTGGTCCTTCGTTTCCTGAAGCAGCTCATGCCGAAAATTGTTGTCACTGTGGATAGGCCTTGTGATCGAACTGATGCAGCATTTGCTCATCACCTGATTTGCGCTCTTCAATCATATTCGGTGCTCCTTGAGTCACTTGATGCTGTTAGTGTGAACCTTGATGTTCTTCAGATGATTGAGAAGTACCTTGTTCAACCGGCAATGGAGAAGCTGGTTTTGGGTCGCCACAGGTTGCAATTGCAAGAAAGAACACCGCAGTGGAAAACACTGCTTCTGACTTCCGGGTTTTCGCCATTGACACTGAGTAACTTCACAGAATCTCAAGCCGAATGTTTGGTTCAGAGGAATCCTGGAAGGGGATTTCATGTGGAAAAGAAGCAGTCTTCTCTTGTTCTATTCTGGCAGAGGAAGGAACTAATCTCAGTTTCTACGTGGGCATGCTAAGCAGAGGCAATTCGATTGGTAGAACCCAATTAATGTTTAAAAATTGAAAAGGTGCTTCAGGACTTGCTGCATCTGTTGATCTTTTTTTTGTCTTTGAATTTTCCTTGTCTATGCTTCAATGCTAATTGTCTATGTGTTCTCTAGGCTTATTATTTCCAATGAGGGAAGTAAAACATTTGAATCAAGAACTGAATGTCATTTTATGAGCTATCTTTATGTTTTAGACTTTTAGTACTCTTGCTTTTAATATGGCCATTTTATTCATGCATTTACTTCTACTTATATTGCCTAATTTTTTGATCTGTTTACTTGACAAAAAAGTTATACATCTCTCCCTGTTAAGTTGATGCCCTTCTTCCCCTCATAAGTTTCTCTTAAGACTCTCCAAGTGTCTCCTAGGACTCTAATTACTTTGCTGAATTGACCATATTATTCATCAAAGTTTCAGCATCTGATTAATTTCAGTCATGTTTAAATCATTATGGAGGATAAATCAGATACAATTAACTGCCATTCCTTACAGAAAAAAAGTGTGTTAGAAATATTTTTGTTTATGTGGTATTAGAGCTAAATTGGTGGGCTTGTACTTGTGTCTAGTTGATTCCTCTTGCATCTATCAGTGTGCTTTGAAGTAAATAAAATACAGAGAGGAGTTGGTAGAAGGGGTAAAAGTTGTTGGTGTATTTGGTTCAGCACTTGTTTTCCTTCAGCATAATTTTAGGTTAAGCCCTTCTAAATGAAAAATATTTTTGATAAGAAAGTGTGCTTTCATGTGGTCTTGATTTGCATAATATAGTTTCTAGGTATCA
The DNA here is from genome assembly GCA_006871305.1 of Vachellia collinsii. Classification (NCBI taxonomy): domain Eukaryota; kingdom Viridiplantae; phylum Streptophyta; class Magnoliopsida; order Fabales; family Fabaceae; genus Vachellia; species Vachellia collinsii. The sequence goes on along the minus strand of QFDD01002904.1, from coordinate 2,276 downwards.
AAAGAAGGGAAGAAAAAAAAAACAGAAAGAGAAGAAGCTTTTAGTAGAATAATTTGAATCCTGGATATCATCCCTGTTTTATTCCACTTTACGCATCATTTAAGCAAGTTCCTAATGGTAGCCAAGAAGTTGATTCCATACACATGCTTCTTCATGCTGTTGTTCTATTACATTAAGAACATTTTAATTTCAAAAGTTTCAAAATCACAAGACAAGGGAGGTGTGTTGGAGGGTTGCTATGGACTTCGCTCATGCCATTTGGGGTCATTTTTATTAAAGGTTGGAATAACTTAGGGAGAATCACAATTACATCCTGACCAAGTGTTAAAATATACAACAAGTTTCAAGATCTTGTTAATGGGTATTTTTTTACTTGTCATTGATAAGTTTTTGAGACCAGTCAGATATTTGTCTATTGGGACCTTGTTCCTTATTGTGATTCTCGTTATAGCTTAAAGTTGCAATTCTTCTTGAAGAAGAAGAAGAAACAATGGTCATGCTTATCCAAGCAATAAAGGTAAATAAATAGGTAATGAGCACCATGCTTTAGTTGTGACATAATTATACTTAAAGGATTTCATGATTTCAATTGCCCCATCATTTTTGTTGGGAACAAAACACTTGATTGCTATAAACACCCAAGTCCTAGCCTTTTCATTGCATGTGCTATTTTCTCAAGGGCTGCAGTCATTCTTGGATTCAGATCTTATAAATCACAAACAGTATGCTACTCATTTTATATATATATTTTTGAAGAGTTAGATAAATAATTGAGTATTAAAAAAATTAGTTAGTTATTTTGTAAGTAAATTGTTTTCTTCAAATACATATGCAGTCATTTGCATTGGAAACTGTTCATAATAGAAATTTCTTTTTTTGATTTGCCTTTAGCCATCTGACATTTAGCCCCTTTCTTTTTTTAACTTTATTATAAAGTGTTCGAACAACCGATTAATTCATATTAAGTACTAATAGAAATTCTCTTAACAAGTGTAATTAATACAGACAATTTAGAAAACAAATTATAAATTTAAGAGTTAAAATTGAGATTGTACATTTAAAATCAATATATACCTTTTCACTAATTTTTATATCTAGGAGCTGAAGTGTATATTGGTTGATTGTGTATAATAATAGAGACGAGACAGGATAATTGTGAAGGGAGGGGGGGCCCCTTTTTCTCTTCGGATGCACAATTGCATGAACTCAATATGTTTCAGAAGAAAGAAAAAAAAAGTCTTATATGATGACTATGAGTATGTTTGGGTGTTTTTTTTCAACTATGATTTAACTCTAAAATCATGGTTTTGAAAAAGGTAGATAAACATGTCGTAAAATCGCAGAATAGTTTTTTACCCTCAAAATCATGGTTTTACTTAAGTTACATAAATATACTTAAATTCTTTAAAATTGTTTATAATTCTTAAAATTATTATTTAGAGGTGAAAAATATAATTTTCTAAAAAGTTATTCTTTTCATCCTTTTTAGAAGTTATTCTCCAAAATAATTTTTATGTAAACCGAGAAAGAAACTATTATTTAAAAACTAATTCAAAGATGTCATTGAAAAATTAATCAAATGGTAATTCCTAAAGTATTGTTTTACATGGAGCATTTTTTTATACACAAATATTTTTCTTTAGGGTGTAATTTCATTTAAAACAATGTCAAATACTAAATATATATAAATACTTTTCTCAACCAACATGGATTACGAGAGATAAAAAGGTTATTGACAATTTTTACCACTATGCATGTGATTGCTTAAATATTTTAGGGTTTGCCTCTGGCTCTTGGTGCAAAAGCAGGGTTTGTTTGGAATAAGATCCCAAGTATAAATCCACAAGCTTAAATTCACTCTTTCTAATTCATTAGTAATGATGGGGTTATGAAGAGTATAGGCATTAAAGATTATTGATAGATTAGATGTTTAGCCTAATCTAATACAATAATTAATCACCAATCTTCAATTAACATTTTCTTTTTTTAAATCATAATGGGTTTAGTAGGCTACTATTATTAAACTACACATTTTTTTTTTGGCCGTAATATTTTATCTTTAAATGTCTTAATTGATTTAATGCCTTTTGTATCGTAGTGTTATTATTAATAAATGTTCATGCCAACGCTCGTATTATTATTATTCATTGAACTCAAAGTTGTTTGGCTAATTATATTTAATGCATCCCTCTAATGAAATCACATGGGGTCTAGTATGGGTGGGGCCCACCTTGGAATTTAGTTTAAGCCTTCCCCCTTTTCTTTACTTTTTTTTT
>QFDD01002903.1:0-21291 GCA_006871305.1 Vachellia collinsii | reverse complement strand
GGGAGTTAGTTGAAAGTTAACAAATTTACCATTATCATTTTATTTATATTTATTCCTTCTTCTTTTTACAATATTGACAATAAAATTATTGTTATTTTTACTTTTTGAATCTTAAGAACTTACTAAGTCATTTATATATATGATGAAATATTTTATTAATTTTAACCTATTATCTCATTAATTTTTATATGATTTCTTAAAATTTTATTAAATCAAGAAAAACAGAAAAAATGATAAAATTTCAACATCTTATCTTACTAGTTTTATAATGTTAAGATATACACACAAGTGTGCGTTTATAAAATATATAGATATCGCGATATGTGTATATAAGTATCATTAAGAAAATACATTAAAAAAATTATAAACACATGCATTGATACAAAGTTGATAGAGCCTGTGGGTGTGACTGATGGTGAGAGAGTGAGCTGCTGAAGAGAAGGAACAAGGAAAAAAACACAGTGGGAAAGGCAGGCTTAGAATATTAAAATATAAGTATGGGTATTTTAGTCAAGGTGTATACAATATTTCTCACCTCTCCAAAAACCCCTGATTTTCGAGGGGAGAGGGAGAAGGGTAGGGATGCACAAAATAACAAAATTTTATATCTCCCTTTCCTGCTATTTTTTCCAACCAAATACACTTTCTTTACCTTATTTCATCCCCTCACCTTCTCTACCCTCCTCTCAAAAAACCTCCAACCAAACAAGGTCTTACAAACTAAAGAGCACCGGTGGGAAAAAAAACAGAGTAACAAATTTTTAACCAAGCTTAACTGCTTTAGAGCAAAAAAAAAAGTATTTATCAAAAGTCTTGAAATTTTAAATAATATATAACAATTATTTTTAAATAAGTCACCCTAGTTTGTGTAATATAGCTTCTTATAAATTATATTATATTTGTCGATGTTTAGTGTATATATAATATATTATATAATATTTGAAACAACTTATACCTTATCTCAAAATAAATTCATCATAAAGCCACTCTTTTTAGAGTCAACATAATGCATAAAATAAAATACAGTATCTGCAATCGACTTTTCACATAAGAAAGTAAGCAAATATAAATATAATATCTTCTGAGTGGATTCTGCCTAACTCATGAACAAGCATTAGAAAGAGAGGGCAACAAGATATCATCATTAAGTCAACTAAAATAAATACAGAGTATGCACAGCCTAAATATATGACAACATATTTTTCCTATATAGATGTCTCAAAAAGAGGAGGCCCTACAACAAGTAGGCACAAGTCTAAGTCTCTAACTCTTTTCCTTCACGCTAACTGATATTGGGGCCCTTGTAATGCCTTTCTTAGCTTACTTGATTTTATTTTAGAGACCAATTATAAACCACTTTAAGGCCTTCCAATTCTTAGAATTAGCTAACCAAGTGAAATTTTAAAACTTTGTAAAAATTATTGTGCACTTGGTAAATTTCAGATTTTTGGCCAACTTTAAAAATTCATAACTAATTCTAGAAATCTCAAAATTAAGTGGTTCAAATCCATAAATGAAGATTGTTGAGTTCCCTACAGGAGAAAAATATCCATTTATCCAATTTCTTAACCAATTGATACAGTTTATTACGTGAATAAACACTGTTCATTTGGTCATTTTCCTTTTTCCAGATTTTTCCTCCAACTTTGGACCATCATAACTTTTTGTACAAAACTCAAAATTTAGCAAACTTAGGCTCATTTTAAAACTTGTCATGACAAATATTTAACTGGAAAATTTCAAGTCATTTGGACTTGATTTGCTTAGATTCCTCACTACCTCAACTTAAGTCATTATTAAGGGTATTGGACCCCTTTGACATTTCTTTAGCATGCTTATTTATTTCCTCTCTATGCATTTATCATCATGGTATAATGAGTTAGCATGGTTTATATGTCTACACAGCACATATCATATATTTATCATTGTAGGGGTTTAGCATACATTTATCCAAAATTTAACATAATTCAATAATCGTACATGTTCACCCCTTTCTTTTCAAAAATAAAAGCCACCCACTTTAGCCTTCAATCTCCTTACTTGCACTTCTTGGACTTGACCTAAAAGGGGTTGTTTTTGGGAGAATGAGATTCATGGAATCTCAATAGAAAATAACTCTAACTATCACATCAACATGCATAATTATTATTGTGAAATAATACAAGCCATGAATTTAAACATGCATTACTAACCTTAAGTGCCATACATTCACACTTTGCCAAGGCATATCATCATCGTCATCAAGCATCAAGAAAGAACTTGCATGTTCATATAACACTTAAATAACATTAACATGGCAATTACACAATCAACAATTAATGGCAATATAAATGTAAAAGTTAGAGAATTTGCTACCTTTATTCTTTAACTTTTCCTTGATTGTGGACTTGAACTTATAAATTTCCTTCTTACTTGTCACAATCTTTCCTTGCCAATTTCACTTCCTACAAATAATATAATGCAATTGGCATTAATAATAAGCCATAAACTATGCATTATAACATTCAAAACCTCACTAAAATCTCTCTTGAACTTTAAGGGTCCTTAAAGCCCTTAACTTTGCCAAAATTGAATCAAATGCTTCCAAAATTGTTTCCTCACTTATACCCTACACAATTTTTCCTTCTAAATCCATTGGAAGCATCAAAATCACCAAAATCACTATTTTTCTATCACTTCCCCTGCAGCACGAAATTTTTCAAAAAATTGGGGAAAATGTGATTTTTCAACTTCTACCTTCACATACATGCATAATCACATTCCTTGATCATTTTCCCATCATTAAACATCACAAAATCATTCATTCCCTTGCATGAACAGTGACAACCAGCAGCCATGAACAGTGACTTCATGCCAAAATTTCCATACAAGATCAAATCAACTCAAACAAACTATCAATAGGTTCTAAATCATGCATAGATTGATTTCCTAGCAACTATTTCATCTAAATCTCACTCCTTCTCATTTTTCTCTCTATAAAACCTAACTTTGCAGCAGCCAAATACTCCATATTCAACCAAATAAAACCAAACAAATGGAAGAGGAGTGGTAGAAATCATGAAATATAAGGGATTTCATGCATGGATCCACTCTTACCTTGAAGTTTAGGGTTGAAATTTCTCCTTTCCTTCCTCTTCTTCACCTCAAGACCTCTCTCTCTGTGCTTGCTGTTTTTTGCACGAAAATGGGCTGTTTGGAGGCCATGGAATACTTAATTTTAAAGTTATAACATATGTTAATTAGTGTGGGACCTACTTAGACTGATAAAGTAACTTTATATTAATATCTTCTACCACTTGTCTATGATATTTTGTCACGCCCTAACCTTTAAAGGTGACCAGCACAGACTATGAGAGGTCTCACACTCCGTAGGCCTTTAAAATTATCGACGTATGATATTTGCCAAAGTTCAAAAGACATAATACATATATACCTTCTTTTCAATAGATTATGACATAAAAGTACACCCTGCTTGTTTTATCAACATAGCAGGATTCCTGTAGAAAATTTGGCAGAGTCTCCTCTATATGATAGACTTCCCGAAAGTTCTACAACGGCCTGAAAACCCAAAACAGCAATTCGGAGCAATGCTCCACCACAGCATGTACATATTTCCCAAAATATAATAAAAAGACACGGATACCTCCTATAGACTACGTGGAGCATCTATTCAAAAAGATACATAAACATATGTTTATATGAATATACACACACCAAGCAGTAGCTACCAAAAGAGGTCGGCGACTTGAATATCAACAACGACAAGGCTCTTCACTGCTCAACCAAGGGTACAAGGTCAACTGAGCTATCTGAAGCCAAAATAAATTTTCCGATCAATAACGTCCCATTTATAAAATCTAATGAAATTGTAGAAATCAATCAAAGGGATTTAACTTCGATAAATAAACTCAATTTCTGTAAGATATAATCAAATCATATTTAAAATTGCATTAAAGATCATTCCTCGAATAATTTCAAATATGTGGCAAAATAACATGTTTTACAAAATCGATTTAAAAAGGTAATTCTCAAATCTCATCTTTTCGTTGGACTTCAACATAACGGAATAACAAGCGTGGACACATAGTCCACGAGGGTAAGTAACCAACAGGCGCGGCTCGAGGCCATAAAACAGGCGTAAGTACAATACCCATGAACAACCAGCGTGAGTCAACACCCACGAATACCAAGCGAGCTCGAGATTTACAATGGCACGCCAAGGACTAACAGTACTGCTATTAATAACCAGCGTTCTGTATTCATTCCTTTCAAAACATTGTCAAGCATGCGTGGGATCAATTTCCAACCATTTCCAATAATAAAACTATTTTCGTCAATATCATATCAAGGATCCCAGCATGAAAGTTTGCAAGTAATAGCTCAAAATCATTTCAAGCATACACAGAGTAATGCATATAATTTCATTGTCATCCTTTTTCTCTTCTATCTATATGCATGAATATTCAATATAAATAGAAACTGGGAAACAATAAATAACATTAAATAAAATCCACAAATCTGACTCTTTACAATATCAATGGAAAGATTAAATAATTTGATAATTTTTCATTGTTGAAATAATGCTTAAAATGCAATAATTAAATCGAAAATATAAATTGTAATCAAACATAATTTATAAATTCTTAATGGGACGCTATTCACTCACCTACTAAGCTTCCAATAAATTTCTCCTTCAGCCTTGAGCTTCCAATTTATCTCCGTCCTCTCCTAACAACAATGTATAAGTATATTCAATCCCTAATAATTATCCTCCTTTCATGATGTCAAGTCACAATAATCTTCTAATATCATTATTACATCTTAATCACAAAATTTCATATATTTTAGCTATACACTGGAGTAGAGCGAATGACTATTCATATGAACAGTGAAAATGAAATTATTGTTCATTGAACAGTGACGTGAACAGTAACACATCAACAATACATGCGTGCTTGACAGTGCCGTGGAAATACTGTTCAATGAACGGTACGCCATGAACAGTGAACATTAAATTTTTTTCACAAACGGAAGCAGAGAACGCGATTCTTGTTCACGTTACTTTTCACATGAACAGTACATGCGCTCCCACCTAAAAATCTCGCCGGAAAAACTCTACTTCCAGTGCTCCATATCAATAAACAAACCTCTAATCTTGCTTATCACTTGATTTAACCGGTGAAAAGCGTACTGATCCACACTCTTGGCTCAACTTAAAAACTTAAAATCATCAAGATGAAAAAAATCTGAGGATAGGGGAAGCTTCAGAAAATTTACTTGAACACAAATCTTTGCTTAGATTAGTGAAAAACACTCTTCTCCCATGAGAAATGACACAGTCGAACCAACACTCTGTTTCTCTCTCTCTCTCATCGCTCGCGTCGTCTGGAACAATGGAGAAAGCACAAAGAGCAGAGTAAAAGGAGATGTTGGGCGGTTATTAAAAGTTTGGGAGGGGAAATGACACTCTTACCCTCCCATAATTTTCCTCGTTGCATCAAGGTCCCTTCTTAATTTTTTTTTAAAACATTACATATTTTGTCTCTCTTTTCCCCTTGAAATATGTCTATTACAAGTGGCAAGTTCATGGCCCCACAACTTTCTTTACAAGAACTTTAAGTTCCATAAGATTACTTTACGACATCGGAAATACTTTTCGGTAAACCCCTGATCACTTGACCAGTTTAGGGTCACTAAAAATTCCAAAAATTCATATGATATTTCCAGGATTTTTCTTTCCACATTTTTCTTCTAGAATTGTTTTTAATTAATTTTTGAAGAAAACCCAATTTTAGGGGTTTTTCGGGTCTTTTCTTTCCGATTGAGAAATCTATTTCTTACTTTCTCTTGAGAACAATTTTATAAAATATTATAATTTCTGAGCTATTTTTCCTTGATCTGAGATCAGATATATGAGGCCTCTATGTATTTTAAATAATTATTTTTGACTAATTATTTATTAAACAACTAAAAATTAAATGACCTTTAAAATTCCCGCGAAGGTTATCTTAGTCATTTTAGCTCTAACTAGGCCTCAATTACTAAACAATGAATTTTTTTCTATCCAATGGTGTCCTGAAAACTTTTCTGATGTTTTGGTCAAACTTTGACCAAAACACCTTTGGACTTGCACTTATTTACCAAATTGCCCTTGAATTCCTTCAATGGCAATTTGGTCCCTCGAATTCCAAAATTTCACTTGGGTCCCTATTTCAAATATCACCTTGGCTCCTTAAATTCACCAAATGACATTTTGATTTCTTTTTCAAAATGACCACTTTGTCCTTACCTTTTATACACTTGGTAGAATGGCATTTTTACTCTTCCTTTCCTTTCGTCCTCCGAACCTTTGACTAATCTTTAGCTACTCCTTTAGGCTTTATATCCAGTTATCATAAACCTGGATATTACAACCCTCTCCTAAAAAAATAAAATATAAGCAATAGGATGAGACGTAAAGTCCCAGTAACCAACATTAATTTAAAGAGTATGTAGGAAGGGTTATAAATAATGAACATGGATAATATTTATTAGCGAAAATGGATAAACAATATAGACCAAACAGAATCATTAATAAATAAGTATGAACCAACCAGAGTAATTGGTAAACAAGTATAACCCAAACATAGTAATTATAGGTTATAAACAATTCCCAACACCAAACTCCTCCTTATACCACCTAATGTGGACTCTAGCATATGGTGGTGTGAGACCCGACCAAAAGTCAACCATCATCATGAGGTCATTGAGCCACCTCCTTAGTCACCCACAATTAGGTCCAAGACTGGAAGGTGTCATCCCCTATGTGGTCTCTCACAATTGAGTCCAAGACTCAAGAGAGTTGATAGTCCTCAAGCCGCCCACAACTGAATCCAAGACTTGAAAGTACTAATGTAATGTCAACCCTATGATCAGTAGTGGAGACTTTTGCTTGAACTTTAAGATTCACCAAATACAACCTCTTCGCCATACTTCATCACAACCCAAACCCACAACTCAGTCACAGCCATTCTATAACATACATATATAAACTCATTGTCCATAACATTCTCAATTATAATGTAATATCACAAGATGTAAAAAGTCAATAACATAAATCATAGTATTAAAATATTATTTGCTTCACCAACAATTTATAAGCACATAAAATTTAGTTAACAAGAGTGATTTTATGTTAGTTTATAAATTAATCATTACATATAACTTTTAAATCAAAACAATAATTACTGTTCAAAAGATGTTTTCAAAACATCTTACAACCCATAGTAAGCATATAAAATAAATTAAATGTGGTTACCTCATGCCAAAGTAAAAACAAAATACCACAATAATCTAAAGCACACAGCTTAAGTCATTAGAACACAGTTAATTTATACAATTGATTAAATCATACATTAATATAATATTAATTAAAACAATTATACATGAATTTCAATAAAATATTTCATTTCCAAACTTTAGGCCCTTCAACTATTCCCTATTCACAACCATAATCCAATTCCTTTATCACAAACATATCCTCATCATCCAATAGTTCCATTCCCAAAAATTTCCAAAACTTAGCTCTTTACATATTCAATACCGTCTAAATCAAAAGTCATCAATTCCTCATTGAAATCTCAATTCCTTTCTTCCATAAAATATTTCTCACTTGTTGGAATCACTAAAAAAAATATTTTATCTTTTCCATCTATCAAAACACCAAATTCTACATTTAAAGTTCCCCTAAAAATGTCTAACTTTTGATATTTAATCATAAACTTCAAACACACTCCAATCAAAAATTAATATAATCTCTAATAGACTAAAATAAATCATAAAACTTCAATTTCATCGATACAAATATCATATATATCCCAAATAATAAAATGTTTAAATAAAAATATTATTTAAAATTCTCAAATCAGCCAATAAATAAAACCAAGCAAATTAAAACATAATATTATTTTAGTTCTACAATCATATAGTCATCTATTGTCAAAAATCAAAATTTCATCTAAACCCTAAACTATATTTTTGCTCCATTAATCAAATAACTTACACAATTACATAGATCTAGAAGTGTAGAACAACTTTAATAAATGGGGTTTAATGATTTGAAGAAGTTAAGCGCAAGGATCGCTCGGTCGAGTTGGTTAAGAGCTACGGCCGGCATCCCTCAGGACGAGGTTTCAAATCCTGGGGGGTGACAGACGCGATAATTAACGCAGCCTCCAAGAGGCTGTCCCATAGGTACCGCCTTTCCCCCGTAAGGGCTCCCCGGGTGGAATCCGGATTAGTCGGTTGCCTCGGGTTACCTGGTCCAGTTAGAAGTCCAGGGATCCAGTAAAGGGCAGCCGGATACCGGGTGGGTAAAACCAAAAAAAAAAAAAAAAGGAGAGAGAGAAATGGAATCGTGGTTTAAATAAATACTTTCGCTAGAATTACACAACATAACCCCAAAAGAGAAAATTGCAAGGAACAACACCATTTTAAATTTGTCATCCGAGTTCTCTCTCTTTTCTTATTTTTTTTATTATTATTCTTATTATCCTTATTATTTATATAAATTTTATTTTGGGTTTATTTTATTTACTCTCAATACACAAAAAAATTATTTATCATACAAAATAACAATTAATTCTTTTATATTAGGTAAATAAAAATTAGGATGTTACAATATTAGATGTCATATATTATGGTAAAAATATATATTATATTAGATTACATATTGACAGAATTCAGAACTAATTTAAACTTTAACTTCTATATACAGTTACATTAAGATCAATTAAATTTTAAAACGTCAAAAATATTTATATGCAAAATATGTTTCTTAAAATTTATTTATAAATTTATACTTGGTTTAAGTATACGTATCATTTTTTAAACTTACGTCAAATTTAAGTTTGTTCATTTAAATTTAAAAATGAAATTTTAGTCATTTATTTTTAAAGTTAGTAGTTTTATTTAAGGGAAAATTAGTGAATAAATTTAAATGGTGATTTTACTATTAAATGCATATAAATTATGGTTAAATTTTAAAATATAAAAATAAATATATTAAAGAATCAATATTTAATTATAAAATGGTGATTGAATTAATATTTTTTGTTAATTAAAATTAACAGTGTTAATGTTAAATGACTAAAAGTGCACTTTTTAAATGTAAAGGACCAAACTGAAACTATACATAAACTTAAAATATTAAATGTATACTTTAACTTAAATAATTTTAAAAACATGACAGATGTATATTATTATCATGTTAAACCGCTAACCTTATTTATTTAATTATTAATTGTATATTCATGTACTATATTCATATAGTTTCAATGAGAGAAAAGCTCACTTGGTAAGGATTGTTTTAGATTCATCAATAGATTTAAGTTTGAGCCCTAATATTTAAGTTAATTAAATATTAATCAAAAAATATTGTTTGAAAAAAACAGAAAAATTCTTTAACATATGAAATTCATAAACATATGAATTTGAAAAGGGCTGAGTAAAGTAAAGTAAAATATAAAGAGAAAGTCTCCCAGAGTGTTTTCAAATTTACGAGAAACACATAGCAATGACAGAACCTAACACATTTATATAGCAGCAACTGAACTGTATATTCTATATGAAAATTGAACATATGATCATATACAGAATGCAGAAATAAAATTTGAAACAACCGATACTGAATTTCTATATTACAGTTTACAAATCAATGGGGCTAGACAAAACCAAAAATATTAAAAGGTTTTGTGGATTAATTTCCACCAAAATTACTTAGATAAAAGAAACCTGAAACGTACAAATATGATCATATTTCTGAGCCAGACTATTCAGCCTGGGTGCTCCAAACAGACACCAGACTCTTCTCATAATTAACACCGTAACACCCGTCATAGGCTGTTGAACAGTTGAACTTCCTCTTTTCATTAGTAACGAGGTCGAACAGATAAAGAGCACACTTTGCATAACCCTCCCCCTCAGTTTCCATGTCGTTAACGCAGACAATTTCATTCCTCCAAATACACAAAGTATCTGAAAGTGAAACATGTAGCATTTTAGTCCTATATTTCTGAGTACAATTCAAAATCTTCCCAGATTGACTAGCAGCCTTCTCCATCACCCATACACAGATGGAATAATATCCAGATTCCTCTTCAACCCTGAAGTGACATGCAAGTCTGTTGTCGTACACACCAGGCCCAATTCGATAAATGCCATCTTCAGTTGGTATTGATGTTACTGTAAAAACTTCTGTTGCAATGTCGAACGAAACTATCTTATTTCTAACCAACCAGAAAATAGTTCCATCAACACTGACAGCTTCATACTCAGATAAAGCCTCAAGTAAACGGTCAACTGCACGCCGTAAAGGCCGAAATTCTAGTTCCTTCCAAGAATCTGTGCTAAGTGAATACACTGCAATACGACCATTGATTTCACGATTTTTAGTGATCATTTGACTAGAAAATATCACTATTTTATAATCATTAATGAAACTACTGAACCCAAATCCAACGCTCCGAAAACGGCGAGAGTTTTTATATGCGTGGGGTACTTCTCTGACCTCTCTAATCGATGGGTTCCACAGAAAAAATGAAGTAGGAGTCGTGCTTCGAAACTCATAGACTTGGACACAAAGCAAGCCATTGCAGGAACCAAGGATATTCCATCTATGTTGTCTGAAAGAATCGATGGAGGGAATGCATAGAACTTCTACGGTTTTCAACTGATGATTAAGCAAACGTAAGGACGAACTCACATCATAGCGATTGAATTCATGGAGGAGGAGAAAAGGTTTCTTGCGGTCAGAGTGGCTCAGGTGCTCGGTGATGAAGAATTGGGTCTTGAAGAGATTTTTCCATTGTTTACACACACATCGCAATCGAACGATGGATTTCACAGGAAGCCTCTGGATAATGTAGGTGATAATGTCGTCTGGCAGAAAGGGACCGCCGCCTCCGCTCTCCATATTGTCGCCGGAGGAAATTAGGGATTCGTAATTCTCAATCTTGGGAAGAATAGTCAAGATTGGAGTGAAGGAAGCAACTGCGTTCTGCAATCTTGGTTCTTGGAAATGGAAAGGAAACAGAGAAGAGGAGAGCGGGAAAAAGATTCTATAAAGTTGTTAGGACTATGCGTGTATCCGACTAACTACTGAACTTTATATCTGAAAATTACTATATTGCCTCTCAACCCATTTCGTTTTTAAAGTTTAAAATCACAATATTAAAAAAATTGTAATTAAATTTAAAGATTCAAATGATTATCAAATTTAAATTGCGATTATAAATTCATTTTAAATTATGTTTTAAAATATATTAATAAAATCTAATTTAACTGCTCTAAATAATGGCTTTATTTAGAAAAATAATTATTTAGACTGTCACTTTTAGATCATATTTAAAGAATAATGTTTAAAAAATATTACCGATAACATTTTTTAAAATAAAAAAGTATAAATTTTTAGCCATTTCTAAAAGATTTTTTTAGACCTTTAGATCGCCTGCAATGTATGCTGTCTAAAAGAAAACCCCAACTTCAAAATTCTTCAGTGTGCGAGACACAATTTCTTCCAATTCTTCTAAGCTCCATCTTCTAATTCTTCTAAGCTCCATTCTACTCTTTCACTTACTACCAGTCGCCGTCGCTATTTGTTTCTTGTCACTCAACTCCATTTCTTCTCACTCAACTCATGAGTCCTTTGTCGAGCTGCTCAAGAAATCCCAAATCTTCTCTGTCGCCATTGTGTTGGAGGGAACATGGATGTTGTGCTTCCACCGCTGTCGTGCTCCCAAATTCTTCTCACTCTATTGCCGCCGATGTCATGCTACCACTGTTGTCGTCATTGTTGTCATTCTCTTTATTGACCTTCGTCTCCCTAGTTATTGGGTAAGCTTTTGAATGAAAAAGAATTCTGCATTTCCCATTTTAGATTTAGAAGTGCATCTCATTTCATCGTTGCATATCTGTTTGGTTCTTGACTGTTTTATTTACCAATGTACTGCTTATGGAGTAGCCATATGTAAATTTTGAAAGGTTTTACTCTATGTAAGTTACTTTAGGTTATAATCAGCTTAACTGCTTTGAATACATTCTTCCTTGATAATTTATATGTTTACACAAGAGTGTTATTATACTGGCTATATGTACTGAGAATATGTTGCATTTTCTTCAGTGATGCATAGTGGGGTTTGATTCATTTCATGTGATCAATGATGCTGATAAATTTCACATGTTCTAATTTAGTCTTGAATAAGAACTAGGGTATAGGTTGTGACATTTTTTGTTTCTTTGACTAAGCCTTCATGTTAATCATTGCCGGAAGTGATTGTGCTTCATGAATTTCTATGAAATTAGTTTTATGGGATTTAGGTATGTGTATAAATGCAAATTATAATTAATGGTCTTGTGGGATTACTTACCCAATCACATGAAAATTTTCATTTTCACTGTGGTTGAATATAGGGACTTAACTATATAGAATTAGGGATCAATCTAAGGTTAAGAATCTGTAGACTTAATGCTTATTTAGGCACCTTCAATTTTGGGAAAAAAATGAGGGTCTATTGCTTCAATTGAATCCATAATTGCATTGTGATTAAGATTTTTAGAAACAAATGTTAAAAGAAGCAAAAATGCAAACAAAGAATTTCATTCATTCAGTTTACCCTCATCTCCTCTTAAAGTAGGCCCTGAGTTCATAATCCCATTCCCTCTTTCTTCAAGTAACCCTAGATTAAAGTTAGGCAGAATTGAAGCATGCATAAAGATATGAAAGCAACATTCAAGGAAGTGGTTTCACTAATTCTGAGAATTGAGCACCACGAAGGCTTTTGTTGTTATGAATTTGGGAGAAAATAAATTATTGTTCCCTTTCATTATCCTTATTGAAATATGCTGATTTTTTTTTATTAGTGGAAGAAGAATGTAGGGGCAACGTCAAAAGGATATTATAAATACCTTATATGCTCAAAGGGATAAAAAAAATGCGGAATTAATGTGGAATGAATCACTTTTTGTAGACCATATATGAATGATGGAATGAAGGAAGCCCTAGGTGAAGCATGCTGTCCTGTCATTTTTCTCAAAGATTTTGAAGCTAAAATTGACAATTAAATTGTTTATTAGGTTAACTCTAATTTCATTTTTTGTAGAGGTTCTAAAGCTGAAATTCTGTTAAGTCTACTTTTTCATAAGCTAAAATTGGCAATAAAATACTAACTATGATTTTTCGTGAGTTACTAACTACGATTTTGATATTAGGGCTATGAAGACATAGCAAGTTGTTGCTTACTTAAGCACACGCATGAGGAGAAAGACCCTAAATGGATCACACCAAAGGTAAGCGCATAATGCTTGTTTGTGAATATTTTAAATGATAGCTTATCATGAGAATTAGTGGATATGTGCTTTTTACAATTTTGATAATGACTTATTCTCTTCATAGAATCATAGGCAACCAAAGCTGTCCAACTTATGTGGCTTATATGTGCTAAGGCACATATTTAATATTATTTCTTTAGGCATAACTGATTTTACTCAAGAGGTACATCTATTTTTCATTAATTTTTTAATACAATTTATGTACTCTTATTTTGGATTCAGATAATTAATTAATAATCTATATGACTTTGATATCTCAGATGATTGAACTTGTTGAATCCTTTCCCGAAGAGGATATTAACTACATCATTGAGCATTGGTGTATGTGAATATTTTCTTGAACTTCTAAAATAATATTAAGCTCACATTCTTGGAACCATATTGTGACTGCATAATGTATATTGATGGTGTATATTGATTTTGCTGTGTATTAGAACCATATTGTTGGTGTGTATATTGATTTGATTTTACCCCCTACATGTAAATATATATATATATATATATGATTATTGTCGGAACAATAACCTCATTTTGCATTCTGCTAGTGCTGATGAAAGTTTGGAATCAGATGCAAACTCCAAGGGTTCTATTGGGACGAAACATCCAAATTCTATGATCTTAAATTGTTGCCTATGTGGCGCCACTGTTGGATTGTTGTTATACCACCTGCATATAAAAAAAATTATATATGATTAAATTGCTGTAAAAATATCTACTGGTTGGTTTGCAAGTGTCAAAATTGGAGGTTAGGGAGGAACGCCAAAAAGGTTTTTACAAAAACATAACTGTTAAGACTGCATGTAAACCACATGCAGTTCAAATGCATTTAACACCTCATGTTTACTTTTTTAGACCCCACATTAGGTGTGATCTAAAAGATATATTAAAGTACCTATTTTTTAAATTGGTCTTATCTATAGTTTAAAAGGCTTTTTTTGTGCAATCTAAAAAGAAAATTTTGCACTAGCGTTTACATATAAATTTTTTTAAACAGGTTGAAGAATGAGCATCAATTAAGGTGGGAAGATTTTTTATTAGATAATCAATTTGTAAAGGGTTAAAGGGCAAAAGTGCCCATGTACTATTCTCAAATATGCACATAGCACCAAATACTTCCCTTGGGTGCAAACATGCCTATCAATTATAAAAAAAAATGGTGCAAAAATGCCTAGGCCATCAATGAAGGCAAACATGCATCACTTTTCTCTTTGTGGGCCCCACTAGATCTCCACATGTCATATGTAAATCACCATCTGTAGTCACCTCTATCAACTCTCTCTCTATCTTGAAATAGGAATAATTTAGATTTCACCATAGATGTTGAATCGAGTGTAGTAAGTCATATTTAAGAGTAGAATGTAAGATTTTTGGGTTATTGACCTATTTCATCATAATTAACAGAGTTAGTAACACATAAGTAAAATTACCAGTGTTAATATCGGATTTAAGTCTTTTTAAAACTATAGGGTCTAACAGTTTTAAATAGAGTAAACTTGAGGGATCAAAATCACCACCTCTAACTTCAAGGACTAAAACCTAAATCACAGTAAACTATATGGATCAAAAGTAGGTTTAACCATATAATTTACAGGTTTTGAATAACTGGATATAAAAAAGTAGCTAAAGATTAATTAAGGGTCTAGAAGATGAAAGAAAAGGCAAGGAAGAGTAAAAAAGCCATTGTGTCAAATATAGAAAAAGTAAGGGTAAAATGGTTATTTTCCAAAAGTAAGGAACTAAAATGTCATTTTGGAAAGTCAAGGACCTACGTGTCATTTTAAAAATGGGACTAAAGGGGAAATTTTGAAATTCAAGGGACCAAATTGCCATTTATGAAATTTATTGGTAAATAAAGAAAAGTCAAAGGGCATTTTGATCAAAGTTTGACCAAAATATTAGAAAATTTTACAGTGTCCAAAAGATAGAGAAAAATTCACTTATAAGTAATTGTGGCCCAGTTCATATCAGAATAACAAGAATAACTCTTACGGGAATTTTAAAGGTTATTTAATATTTGAATATTTAATAAATAATTAATTAAAAAAAATATTTAAAATATCCAGAGGCTTCAAATATCTTATTTTAGAAGAGGAAAAAATAGATTGCTAATTGTGGTAATTTATAAAATTGTTTCCAAGAGGAAATTAGAAATGCTTTCCATGATTAGAAGGAAAAATACTAGAAAAACCACGAATTAGGGTTTTCTTCATAAATTAGTTAAAGGCACATCCGAAATGGGAATTGAGGAAGGAAAAATGATTATAAGAGTAGAAGAATTATAGGAATTTTTAAGGACATTAAATTGGTCGAGTGATAAAAAATCCCTAAAAAGCATTTTTCGGAAAAAACCTTTAGAGTAAAGTAACCCTAAAGCAACTTCACTTTCATAAAGGAAACTGTGGGACTTGGGAATGTGCCACTTGTGCTCTTCTTACTTAAAGGAGAAAAGGTAGAAGAGATATTAACATAAGTGGTAGAATACATCAGAGTAAAGTTGCTTTATCAGTACAAATGGACCCCACAAGCTTTAAGTGACATAGGCAGATTTTTAAAACATTTTCCAGCCCCATTTTCTGCCATATTTCGAACAGCACAAAGAGAGAAAGAAGGAGGAGAAAACTGTGGACTTAGGAGCAAGAAGGAGAAGTGAAATCAAACCAAAATCAAGGTAAGAGCTCAATTTCTTCCATAGAATTGATCTATGAGCTCTATTCCTCATTTTAATCGGTGTAATTTATTCTTTGGTGCTGTGGTTCAAGAGATTCAAGAGAGGGTTTTGAAAAGGGTCTGAAGTGAAAAGGCAAGAAAGACCAAAAATTGGAAGAGGTAAATGCCATAAATCAACTATATGCTTAACTTGCAACATGTCGATGCTTGGTTTGAGTTGATTAAAGCTTGTTTGTAATTTTTAGTATGAAATCACTGTTTATGGGTTGCTGCACGAAATTGATTTGCAAGGGAGGAAATGTGCTGTTAAATGATTGGGAAATGGTCTAGAAATGATTATATGCATGTGTCGTGATAGAAGTTGAAAGCCACGCTTGTTGGAATTTTTTTGTGCATTTTCAGCCAGTAGCTGTTCTTGTGGAAGGAGTGAGTTTGTGATGATTTTGATGCTTCTGATGAATTTATAAGGCAAAATTGTGTAAGGTATAAGTGAGAAAATAATTTTGGAAGCATTATAATCAATTTTGACAAACTTAGAGTTGAAAGACTCTAAGTAGTTCAAGAGGGTTCCAAAAGGTTTTTAAGTGTTTTAATACATTGGTTGTTGGCTATTATTAATGCCAAAAGCATTATATTATGTGTAGGAGTCTAAGTTGTAAATGTGAGTCTCCCACGAGCAAGAGGAAAGTTTCAAAGTGCTATTAAAGATCAAAGAAAGCTAAGCAAATAAGGTAGCAAATTATCTAACTTTTACATTTACATTACCATTAATTGTTGATTGTGTAATTGCGATGTTAATGTTATGTTAAGTGATGTATGAACATGCAAGTTCTTGCTTAATACTTGATGATGATGATATGCCTTGGAAAAGTGTGAATTTATGACACTTAAGTTTAGTAATACATGTTTAAGTTTCATGGCTTGTTATTGTTGCACAATAATAATGATGCATGTTGATGTGATAGTTAGAGTTATTTGCTATTGAGATTCTATGAATCTCATTCTCCCAAAAACATACCCTTTTAGGTCAAGTCCAAGAGGTGCAAGTAAAGAGATTGAAGGCTAAGGTGGGTAGTTTCCATTTTGAAAGAAAAGGAGTGCACATGTATGATTATGGAATTATGTTAAAATTTTGATAAATGTATGCTAAACCCCTACAAAGTCAAATATATGACATGTGTTGTGTAGACATATAAAGCATGCTAATTCATTTTGTTATGATGATATATGAATAGAGAGAAAAGAATCAAGCATGTTAAAAAGAGGAAAGAGGATCCAACACCCTTATTCTACATCTAAGTTGAGGCAGTGAAGAATATGTGCAAATCAAATCCAAATAACTTGATATTTTTAAGATAAATAGTTCACATGACAGGATTTAAAATGAGCTAAAGTTTGCTTTATTTGGAGTTTTGTGCCGAAAATTATGATTGTCCAAATTTAGAAGAAAAATCTGGAAAAATGAAAAATGATCAAATAAACATTGCTTTTCAAGCATTGGTCTGTATTAATTAGTCTAGAAATTGAATAAATTGATATTTGTTTCTCGTAGAAAATTTGATTAGCTTCATTTAGAGACTTGAACCATTCAATTTTGATTTTTCTAGAATTAGTTATGAATTTTTAAAGTTGGTCAAAAACCTTGAATTTACCAAGTGAATAATAACTTTTACAAAGTTTTAAAATTTCACTTGGTTAGCAAATTCTAAGCATTGAAAGGCCTTCGTGTGGTTCATAATTGGTCTTTAACATAAAATAAAGTAAGTTAAGGAAAATGTTACAAACCAATCCATTTAAACATTGACCATATATAGTCATCACGGCACTTCAGTAAAAATAACAGTGTCAACTACAGGTCAGCAATTTTAACAATATTAACATCTAATTTAAGTTCTTTTGAAACTATAGAGACTAACGGTTTGTGACAGATTAAACTTCAGAGATTAAAGACACAACTTGAAAACTACAGAGACCAAAACCTAAATTGATGTAAATTATGAGGATTAAAAGTTAGTTTAACTTTTAAATACATTCAGAAAAGTACTTTTTCATTAAATTGTTTAAATTATGCTTTAAATGAAAGATTTTTAAAATCCGATTCATACGCTTCCTTCCAGTTAACAAAATAGAAGGAATAAGAAGCAATTCATTATCGTAGAGATGAAAGTCTTTCAAATTATAAAATACAACTAGTTAATATTACTATTAGTGGTCACAGTTTAATTGAATTTTAATTTTAATCCATATCATTTCAAATAGTTTCTTTTGTCCATATAGTTTCATTAGCATTTGGTTTGAGTTTAGTTGACATCGTTAAGTACATAGACTAAAACAAAAATTTGTTAAAAGCACAAGAAATTAAAAAAAATTGTTAAAAGTATAGAACCAAATAAGTTTTGGCTTTGATCCCTCCATTTAAGAGCATTAATTCAGACTAAAGTCTTAATAAAACTATAGAAACAAACCACGGTCTAAAACTACAGCCACCAATCGCAAATTTTAATCAAACTAAGCTAGACTACATTGATTCATTGAAATGAATTTCTACCCCTTCATGAAGAATCATTCTCATAGCCATCTAAGGATAGCTCAGTTCAGTAGAATTATTTCTAGATTTAATTTCTATATAATACAGTTCCTTTAAGACCAATTAAATTCTAAAACGTTAAAAATATTTACAGTGAAATATGTTTTTTAAAATTTATTTATAAATTTATATATTAAATTGATTCAAAGTTTTAAAATATAACAAAAGTACTTTTAAAAAGTTGACAGCTATTAATATCATGTTAAACTGCTAACCTTATTTATTTAATTATTAAATGTATATTCAAAGAGTTGAAAAGCTCACTTGTTAAGCATTGTTTTAGATTCATCAATAGATTTAAGTCCGAGTCCTGAATATTTAAGTCAATTAAATATTAATCAAAAAAGAGAAAAATTCATTAACATATGAATTTGCAAAGGGTTAAGTAAAGTAAAGTAAAATATAAAGAGAATGTCTCCTAGAATGTTATCAAAAATATGAGAAACACATAGCAATGACAGAACCTAACAAATTTATATAGCAGTAACTGAATTGTATATTCTCCATGAAAATTGAACATATGATGAGGTACAGAATGCAAAAATGAAGTTTGAAACAACCAATATATAATGAATTTCTACGTTGCAGATCTCAGACCAAATGGGCTTCCAAGTACTATAGACAAGACCAAAAACATTAAAAGGTTTTGTGGATTAATTTCCAACAAAATGGCTCTGACAAAAGAAACCTGGAACATACGAATATGATCATATTTCAGAGCCAGACTATTCAGCCTGGGTGCTCCAAACAGAAACCAGGCTCTTCTCATAATTGACAACATGACACCTATTAGAGCCCCTTGAACAGTTAAACCACCTCTCCTCATTAGTAATGAGATCGAACAGATAGAGAGAACACTTTGGGTCACCCTCCACCTCCGTCTCATTCTTCTTAGGGCAGACTATTTCATTCCCCCAAATACATAAAGTATGTAAAGGTGAAACATATGGCCTTTTTTTAATCCTATATTGTTGAGTACTCTTCAAAATCTTCCCAGATTCACTAGCAACCTCCTCCATCACGCATACACAGATGGAAACATGTCCTGATTCCTCCCTAACCGCGTAGTGACATGCAAGTTTGTTGTCGTGCAAACCAAGCCCAATTAGAAAAATGCCATCTTCAGTTTGTATTGCTGTTACTGTAAAAACTTCCGTTGCAATGTCGAACGAAACTACCTTATTTGAAACCAACCAAAAAATAGTTCCATCAACACTGACAGACTGAGATACAGGCACAAGTACATCACCTATGGTATCCCATAAAGGACCAAATTCCAGTAAATTCCAAGAATCTGTGCTTAATGAATACACTTGAATACGACCATCGGCTTCACCATCTTCAGTGGTCATTTGATTAGAAAATATCACTATCTTATAATCATTAATGACACTACTGAACCCAAATCCTACGCATAAACGCTGATAGACATTATATGCTTGGGGTACTTCTCTGAGCTCTCTGATAGCTGGGTTCCACAGAAGAAGTGAACAAAGATTCTTCTTTGCATATTCATAGACTAGGACACAAAGCAGGCCATTGCAGGAACCAAGGATATTCCACATATTTCTTCTGAAGGAATCGATGGAGGGAATGCGCAGAACTTCAACGGTTTCCAACTTATGATTAAGCAAACGTAAGGACGAACTCCAACGTTCGTAGTTGACTTCATGGAGGAGAAGAAAAGGGTTCTTGCTATCAGAGTGGTTCAGGTGCTTGGTGATGAAGAATGGGGTCTTGAAGAGATTTTTCCATTGTTTACACACACATCGAAATCGAACGATGGATTTCACAGGAAGCCTCATGAGAATGTCGGTGATCATGTCGTCTGGCAGAAAGGGACAGCCGCCTCCGCTCTCCATATTCTCGCCGGACGAAACTAAGGGATTCAGAATTCGCAATCTTGGGAAGAAGAGTCAAGATTGGAGTGGAGGAATCAACTGCGATCTGCAATCTTGGTTCTTGGAAATGGAAAGGAAACAGAGAAGAATAGAGCGGGAAAAAGACTATATAAAGTTGTTAGGACTAACGACTAAGTACTGAACTTTATATCTGAAAATTACTCTCTAACCGTTTCGTTTTTAATGTTTAAAATCAACATATTTAAAAAAAAAGGCTAAAATGCATATTTAACAATGAGATAAAAATGTTTTAAAGGGTGTAAAATTACCAGTAAGTACTTTTCCAAATGGAGCAAAACTAATACGTTAAGTGATGGAAACGTACGCTATTTTATGTACATAGGACCCACAAATCCAACTCCCTCTCTTCTAAGTACTAACAACTAATGTTGTTAGGACTAACAACTAAGTACCAAACTTTATATCTTGAAAATTGCTATAATGCCTCTCAACCCATTTCGTTTTTAAAGTTTAAAATCAATACATTAAAAAAAAACTGTAATTAAATTTCAAGATTAAAATCATTATCACATGTTAAGCTTTAATTTGATTATTAATCAATCAATCATCAACTTATTTTTTTATTTTACGTTTTCACAGTCTTATTGGTCAATTATTTCTTCTCCTATTGTTTAGTTATAATTTTTTTTTATTGGTCAATTACCTTCTTACTTATTGCAACTATGGGTCCTTTCATTTTCCTCTCCATATTCTCATAATTCTCTCCCTCTTTCTTCTAAATTCTCTCTCTCCTCTCAACTTTTTTTTTTT
>QFDD01002902.1:0-19318 GCA_006871305.1 Vachellia collinsii | reverse complement strand
TTGTGAAGAGTTTTTATCGAAACTTTAATTTTCCTTCAAAATTACCAAGCAGTATATCCCAAGCACTATATCCCATTTCTCACGTCAAATCCCGAAACATCACCGGTCACCCCACGTCTTTTTGTCTCCTTTTCTTCTTGAATCTCTCTGACTTCCCTCTTATAGCCAATATCCATAGCTCACTTGACGTGTGTCTTGCATACTCACCCACCTTCACCTTCGCCTTCCGAAATTCTCATACTGATTCTCTTCAGTCATGCCTCTTCCTACCCGTTTTACCCTCTTCCTTGTGACTCTAATAATATGCGGTCAGGCTCATGGCCGCCGCGTCATCCGCCTTCCATCTTCCTCCTCTGATCCGGTCTCTGATGGCGTCTCTGATGATTCGGCGCAGAGAAAGCACGCACTGCTGCCCCAGGCGTTTCAGTTTCTGACGGAGTCCACTTGTGAGCAGACGTATGGGTTCTTACCCTGCACCACTACTGTGCTTGGAAACTTGTTCCTCATCATCATCTACGGCTTTCTTATGTACAAGGCAGCTACTTACTTGTCCGGTGGGAGTGAGCTCTTGCTTGAGATCTTAGGCCCTGGTATAGTTGGTGGCTTGTTCCTTCCCATGCTTGGTGCTCTTCCAGATGCCATGCTTATACTTGGTAGGGATTTGATTTCTGATATCCCTTTGGTGAACTGTGAAGTATGGTAGGCCGTCTTTTTCTAACTCCGTGTGCGTTGTTTGTATCGCATGAAGAAAGTGGGAAAAAAAGATCCCTTTTTTCCTCTCTTGATGGCTGAAATGACGGGATAAGAGGTCCGCACTGTCTCGATTGCAGGAGTAAGGAGGAAAATTGAGGGTTGATTTATTTTCTGATTGGTTCCTGCGAGGACCACCGGGCTCTCACAGAAAAGAAAGGATCCTTTTTTTTTTTCTTCCCTTTTTTGATGGCTGAAATGAAGGTGTAAAATATAGGAGGTCAAAAGATCTCGCCTGTTTGTCTCGAAGGCAGGAGTAAGGAGGAAAATTGGGAGATGCCTTATTTTGTGATTGGTTCTCTCGATTACGGATATTACGTGAACAGGAAACTTTGAACTTTTGATCTTATAGTGGGGATGAATTTGAATGCATTAGTAGACTTTAGTGACTGCATTTCAAGATCATGTAACTTTTCTATTAGTTCTTCAGTGATTTCAGCAAGTGTTTGCTGAACTATGAGCTATTCGGTTGCGTAAGTAAATCAAGTGAAACATGATCAAAGCAAGGGGATATTGTGTGAGGAGACATACCAGATTTTAGTAAAGCTATTTGTTCGATATTAGGTGAAATAGCCTTTGATTATGTGAACTTCATTTCCACATCTAATACTGTATTGATGCTTCAAATTTCTCGTTTGAAATCTTCTGATTATTGTGAACTTCATTTTTTGCGTTCACCTCATTATTGAGACCAGTTTTCACTGAGTTCTGTAATTTGCCTTGTTTCTAATCTGTTTCTCTCGTTTATATTAGTATCCGGGCTTTCCGGTAGTAAAGAAACTGCTCAAAGTCAGGTCTATGTTGGAATGGGCTTGCTGGCTGGGTCAACAGTTCTGCTTCTTACTATTATATGGGGAACCTGTGTAATTGTTGGGAAGTGCGACCTTGTGGATTCAAAAGCAATAGATTCACAAGACAAGAGGGGGTTTAGCTTAACCGGTATGTAATTTGTTATGCTGCTCTCGCTCACATATTTGATCATAGAGTCAGGGTAGAGTTATACATGACCTGCCATTTTCTTTTTCTTTTCTTCCCCCATCTTTTTGAGACCGTTATTTCCTCTTTTGTGCCATACTGTACAAGTGTATAAGTTTATGTTTCATTAGGATCCTTTGTTTGATGTAACCTCCCATTGCAGGTTCTGGTGTTAGTACTGATATTTGGACAAGTTATGCAGCAATGATTATGGCCATATCCGTCCTTCCATTTCTGATTGTTCAGTTACCTCAACTTCTTAATTCGACTTCAGGAAGACACCTGGCTGTTTTGATTGCACTCATTGTCGCTGTGTCGTTGTTGGTTGCTTATTGCCTTTACCAGGTAAACTTTACTGTATCTTTGTTGGCAATATGTATATTTTTTTTTAGTTTTCTGAGCACTTCCATTAATTTGTTGGCTGTCTTTAGTATTATCAGATAATTACCATACTTCTGATTATCGGATGGTTAGGCTTCTCTACCGTGTTTTCTTTTACTTGGTGTAATTAACTAGTATTTTTCACTAAGTAGCTTTATTGCATCCAGTGTTAAAGATTATATATATATATATTTCCTAATTTTTTGTAAGTTGTGACTGGCACTTGAATGATTACTGTATGCTGGAACTAGAATTTGTGACCTTATTATTATGAACAGTAGCATATGAGAATTGTTTCCATATCCTGATTAAATTATGGGGTGAAAATGCAGATTTTCCAGCCTTGGATCCAGAAGAGAAAACTTGATTATGTGAAACACAAGCATGTTATTTTAGGCCTTTTGAGACACTTAAAGCAGCATTCATTGGGAAGGTTACTGAGAGATGACGGTCAACCTGATGAAGATATCATAAGAAAGTCAGCTGTTCTTCCTGATTTGACTGAACACATTTCAATTTTTGAAGAACAAGTATTCTTCTTATATTTTCATCCCTTTTGCTAGTTACTAACAACTTCTCAATGGATATCTGTACAGGTTATTTGATAGAATTGATGAGAACAATGATGAACAACTTTCTTATGGTGAACTAAGAGCTCTAATTATTGGAATTGAATTTGGGGAGATTGACCTGGATCATGATGATGCTGTAAAAAGAATAATGGAAGATTTTGATACTTCTCGGGATTCACATCTTGATATAAATGAATTTGTACATGGTATATGCAGATGGCTTCGAAGGGCTACACGTTCTCAGGCTGCTTCTGGGGATGCTGGTGCAAGGACAATAAAGTTCTTAAGCGATTTTCACCAAGTGAGTGGTGCTCTGCTGAACTAGCAGTAAACCAGTCTTTTATGAGAATTCTAAATGGCTGACATTTTGTGTGCAGGAAACAGAAAGGGAACGTGATCTGTTGCATGTGGGGAATCATAGTGATAAGGTTGAAGAGGGTGTGGCTGATACTAAATGGAATGTTATCAAAGCAGTGTTGCTGCTGCTTCTTGGGACTATCATAGCAGCTGTATTTGCTGATCCATTGGTTGATGCAGTTGATAACTTTTCTGATGCCACAAGCATTCCTGCTTTCTTCATATCCTTCATTGCGCTGCCTTTGGCTACAAATTCCAGTGAGGCAGTGTCGGCAATCATTTTCGCTAGCCGTGATAAGAGGGAAACAGCCTCATTAACCTTTTCTGAGGTTTGTAGTCTATCCTGCACTCTTCATTTCTTTTAGGCATTAGAATGCATGAATTTAACTTTAGAAGAGAAAGAGAAGTTGGAATTGGGTTATTTAATACAAATGATGTCGCTGTCTGTCTTAATTTCTTGACTCAGTACATGGCAAGACAATAAGAGCTTTAATCTGTCAGAACCAATGAATAATTTCACTATGATTTTCAAAATGACTTTTTGTTGATGTGCTCGTTCAAATAAGACCAGGAATAACTAATAAACCTATTCAGTCCTATCATCGTTGACATTCTTCTCCTTTGGCTTTCTTAGAATCTCACTTTCAGATTCTGATTCGCATTCTAGTAGAGATTTTACGCCAAATTATTCCCCAACTTTAACATTTGGTTATCATGAATCACTATGTCAATGGAATTTGTTGCCACAATGTCAGGAACCAAATTTAAAAGTTTCAAACTGGAATAACCTAGCCACAATGTTATAATCTACAGGGGCCAAACATACAGATTTTTTCCCCTGCTTGTAAATAAGTTAGAACTTGTATTTGAATTATGTTTGGATTCTGATGGCGATGTCTTTGCAGCTATATGGGGCAGTGACGATGAACAATGTTCTATGCCTCTCAGTGTTCTTGGCCCTTGTGTATGCAAGGGGATTGACATGGGACTTCTCTTCAGAAGTGCTGGTTATTGTAATAGTTTGTGTTGTGATGGGTCTCTTTGCCAGCTTCCGCACCAGCTTCCCTCTCTGGACAGCTATCATGGCTATCCTACTCTACCCCTTTTCCCTGGCTCTAGTGTATGTTCTCGATTATGTGTTTGGTTGGTCATAGACCTTGAAATGTTTCCAAAGGCCATTGCTTTGCTTGGCCTTTAATAAATACACTTGTGGGGATGTTTTGTTATTATAGAGTTCCCTGAGAGTTACTTTATGGTTGCAGCCTTTGTTTGGTGTGACTCTTGCATATATGATATATGATGAGATTGAGTTCCGTTCATGTTTTTTTTTTTGGGCCCCGGGGGTGGGGGACCATTGATTTTTTTTTGGTAGATTGAGGAAATTAAATACATTAATTTAAAATATGAAAAAAAAAATTAAAGTCAAGTTTCTTAAATCTGTTGTGAAAAGTTCACTGATCACCCATGAACACGTTTTATATTTTGCATGTGGATTTAGAGTTAAACGATAATATTTTAAAATTAGGATAAATGGTTGTATATCATTATTTAATGTAATGCAATGGATATAAAAACCTTATTCATTAGATTTTTTTGTTGTACTACTTTTGAATCAATTTTGGATATTTTAATGGAGTTTCAAATTAAATGCCATTAAAATGTATACCTGGACATGCCCTTGTTTTCTTAAAAGAAAATATCTTAATGGATGGATGTACTTGAGAATTGA
The DNA here is from genome assembly GCA_006871305.1 of Vachellia collinsii. Lineage (NCBI taxonomy): Eukaryota > Viridiplantae > Streptophyta > Magnoliopsida > Fabales > Fabaceae > Vachellia > Vachellia collinsii. The sequence continues at coordinate 14,554 of QFDD01002902.1, read as the reverse complement.
GAAAATCTGGTGCCCACCTGAATTATTTTTTCATAAAAATAAAAAGAGAAGCGGAAGGAAAACTGAGTCGAGGTTTGGTGCAAAAGTACGAATGCAATGACAAAAAAATTAGATAAAGAATTGACCAAATGTCAGACGAATGCAATGACACAAAAAATAGATTGAAGAATAGACCAAATTTCAATGAAAAACAATGGGTAAGGAATAAACCAAATTTATAAAAGACTCGTCAAAAGGGTTCGTCCAGTGTACAAGGTTCGAGTGAAATTTGAAAAGCGATGGATAGAGAAAAAGATGTTCACAGCTTCAAGTTCAAATCAACAGTTTTTCCCACATGGTTACCCTTCTGAATTCTGGTGGAAGATGACGGCTGGCCTGTTTGTTCTGCTGGTGGGAAGAAGAAACAAACCGGTTGCAGCCGCTGATTGAATCCATTGAATAATGGCAACAGAGTAGTTTCATGTTCTCCATTCCCCTTTAGCATACAAAATGAAAGTTAAGCAAACTTGATGAAATCAGCCAAACAGAAGAATGGAAATCATGGCCCTCTGTTTTCTTGGTTGGTTTGGAGACAGAGAACTCAAAACAACTTTTTTGTATGTTTTATTTTTTTAAAAAAAAGAAAAATTTTGGTTCTGTTTTGTTATTTTTCCTAGCATGTCGTCGCGACACTCTCTATTCTATCTTCCACCTTCTTTTACCTCTTAACATTGATTTTCAGAACAGTTGTTCTAAGTTTCTTTCTTTCTTTGTTTTTTTTTTTCTTTCATGTATAATTTGATCATCCAAACGGACTTTTTTGTTTTTGGAATTCCAAAAACAATTCTATAAAATAATTCTAGAAAACTTATAAAATAAAAACAGAAACAAGCTCATATATCTCTAGTATATTTGGTAATTTTTCTGCTAGGTTAGCCAATAAAGTAGGGGCATGAAAAACACAATGGTATGGTCTAATTTCTAATTTCTCCTGATTTTTAAAGAAGAATCCCTTCATTGTCATGTCTTTATTTTTGGCTCCCAATCTGAATTAAAGCCCAAAGATTGGAGTGGCATACTGTTGTAGGTAACCTAGGATATCAAATTCTCTAACATTTTTTTTTATTATTCACCATGGGAGGCCAGAAATTAAACATGATAAGCATAATTAAGATAATAAAAATACTTACAATCATATAAAAATAGACCAAATTAATAAAAGTCAATTGTGAAACTATAAGAGCCTCCAGCAACGTTAAATAAAAAAAAACATGTAAATGACAAAATATAAAAAAAAAAATCACCTGAACCATACCAAATGGTCTGATCACTTGGCTTTATTACATGTTTTTATTACAAGCTCTTGTAGATTCACAATTAAGTTTTATTATTTTGGGCCATGTTTATATGATTGTAAGTATCTTTATTATCTTAATTATGCTTATCATGTTTAATTTCTAGCCTCTCATAGAGAATAAAAAAAAAGTAGGGAATTTGAGATCCAAGATTACCTACAACGCAGTACACTAGTCCAATCTTTGGGCTTTAGTTCAGATTGAGAAGCCTAAAACAAAGACATGACAACGAAGGGATTCTTCTTAAAAAATCAGGAACCACATGATAGGATGCTTGGAGGAAATCTTTTACATTTTATAGGAGAAATTACTATAAAGTCCCATATAAGAGAATTAATATCAGAAAGTTCCCATTGACAACTCAAATATCTATAATTGACAACTCAAGTTATTCGCATTGATAACTTCTTGGGACCCTTCTAATATTAATTTTTTTGCATGGGACTTTATAGTAATTTCCCCAAGTTTATTTTGGCAAACTAGATAGTAAACGCTTAAAAAGAACTTCTATGTATGATAAAGAGAAATGGTAAAATCAGTTTTCTCAAAATAAACCTGATAAAATAGAATATGAGGAGATCCCTTATTGTAAAATGCTAGTGTGTGAAAGTTTCCATTGAGAATCTCATTTGCTCTTGTGTTGTTTTTTGTTGCTTTTTCCTTCAATTTGGATGTTGAAGAGAAAGGTACTTCTCTGTGGGATTGTTCAGTATAGTTAAAATTAGAAGCGGCAGTTGATGAGTCATCCTGAGAAAAGAAAAAACTCTTGTTTAAATCTATTAGTTCAAAATCTCATTGAATAAAGCAAGATACTTCTCTGACTTTATTTATAAGTCACTTTCAACATGTTTTATACATATTAAGAAAACTTTAAACTTTATTAATAAAATTGAACAGCTCTCCATATCATTTGGTATCAGAGTCAAATTGTCTCTAACAAGTTGTATCAGTCCTTTCTATTCCATCTTATCTTTTATGCATCCTTATGTATCATTTGGTATCAAAGCCTGGTTGTCTATAATAAATCTCAAGTTAGCGTTGTAAAACGTGTTTGAAGATGTCAAGTGAAAATGATAACTTCAAATACTGTTCTTGGCTATTCCTTAAAGACTCTCAAGAATCAAGGAAGAATTTTTCCAAGAAATGAAGAATGATATGAATACAGAGAACAAATATATCAATTCTATTAGGTATTCTATTTGACATTCAACTATCAAAAGGCACCCATGGAAGAGGAAAATCACATAAAACAGGTATTTCATTCTAATTCTCCCTTTTTATTTATTTAATATATAGGTATGAAGCTGATGTGGATTTCCATAAGGTATAAAAGGATTGGAAAATGTTTCGTTTTACCTCAGGCCCTAAAAATCTAATTAAGGTGAAGTGGTTAAAAACATCATCAACAGATTCAAGTAGTAAAATAGGTGGTTGGGGATCTTGAGTAATGGTTGATTCCAAGTTGCATGATTATGGTAGCTACAGGTTCCCACAAAATTGGAGGGTGGTAAGCTACGTTGGAATAATGGGTGCACTGCTCCTTGTCGAACAAACCTTAGGAATACATATAGGTTGCTACTAAGAGTGTGGAAAAAAGAATAGAAAGCAAAACTAGATCTCACCAAAAGCAAAAAAGACAACCAACAGAATGAGCCATAGTTGGGTTCGGTATATTGACAAGGTTGCAATCCCCCGGTTATCTGATGTTCCTCATCAACCAAGGTTTTGCCCAAAAACAAAACAATAATAATTTCTGACAAAATTTTGGCTTCCCACTCCTCTAAATTTTCAAACCAAATGAGGGGAGGGATCATTTTCCCTCTCGTCCCCTACCTTCCCTTCAGACGAAGCAAACCCTTAAGCCCTTAGGCTATGTTTGGTTTGATTGGGGGGAATAGGAGGGGATGGATAGGAGGGAAAGACAATGGATGTAAGGGTTTAATGTCACCTTATTTGGTTATGTTAGAGGGGAGCGAAAGGGATGTGTTTTGTATTTTGTTCAAAAAAGAAAGGAATTGGAGGTAATGATTAATTTACTATTATACATTTATATGTTAGTTCATACTTTTTTTTTACTTCCATACTAAACAAATTAATTCACATCTTATTTTAAATTACATAATTTATCAGAACTCGCTCTCATCTCATTGATAACTCTCCAATTTTGAATATATTTGTGATATAAGTAAAAAAATTCCTGTATAATTTTTTTCAATATAAAGATAATATGTAAAGATATTTTTTTTCCATCAAAATTCAATGTAGTGGCCGGAGCTTACTACAACATAATGTATATGTATCCAAACTATATCTCCACCATTTAAGTTTCAACATAAAGTTTAAATATCTTAATCTAAAGTATATTTTCACAAATCGGCATCTACATGTAAGAGGATTCAGATAGAGAGCAAAACAGAGAAAAGTTTTGTAGATACTACCTCTCAAGTGAGATTCAAAAACCTCTCTCTCTCACCTGGACTCAGAAAGTCCACTTGAAGAGAATTCAAATTTAAGATAAACATTTAGACTAAACACCTGCTTCCAACAAAATTTGTGATGTACTTATTCCTCAAATTCACTTGAAAATAATTCGGCACTACCTTCAATCAATAAAGTTCAACCTATATAGAGTAAATTATGACTAAAAGCATAGATATGCAAATACCTTCTGCAAATGCATCCAGTAGCCACCATAGTTTTGGTTTGAAGGAGGCTCCATTGAGTACCCAATTGAAGGTTTTGTTGAAGTCCCAGATGAATCATTCACCTACAGGTTCCAGAAAGTCATTTCTTGTAAAGATGCCAAGTGATAAGAAGTATATATCTAACCATTGAAGAAGAAGAAAGTTGTTGATGATGTGGTTGTGTTTGAACCCAAGGACTATTGGAAACCAGGTTCAACAATCTTCGTATTCTCAAGTTGAGCCATTCCAGGTCCTCTCTTAGGGATCTTTTTCAACTTTGGCTTTCTATTAGTTCAAAAATTAAATGAAGCAAGATACTTCTCTGATTTTATTTATAAATCACTTTCAACATGTTTCACACAGATTAAGGAAAACCTTAAACTTTATTAATAAATTGAACAACTCTACATATCAATTGGTATCAGAGTCAGGTTACCTCTAACAAGTTGTATCATTCCTTTCTATTCCATCTTATCTTTTATTCATCCTTTTGTATCATTTGGTATCAGAGCCTAGTCATCACTAATAGGTCCCAAGTTAGCGTTGTAAAACGTATGTAAAGATGTTAAGTGAAAATGATAACTTCAAATACTAAAGACTCTCAAAAGTTGAGGACAAATTTTTCCAAGAAATGGAGAATGATATGAATATAGAGAGAAAATATGTCAATTTTATTAGATATCATGTTTAACATTCAACTATTAAAAGGAGCTTGTGGAAGAGGACAATTAAGACCATCAAAAAGACCTCGTGGAAGAGGATAATTACGTCATTTTTTTTTTATTTTTCTATGTAATTTTATTATTTAAAAAGGGTTATTTTGTATCTAGTTGATTATTAGAAATATTTTATCTATCTTTTAGATATTTTGAATCATTTCAAGAATCTTTAAGATATATTATTAGTTTATTGTTTAAGATATTATTTCAGGTATTTGAATGCCAATTAGGGATATTAAGGTTATTGTATAATATCACATTAATATCTTTGATTTAATTTAAGTAGATGATAAACACAATAATAAATTAAGGGTAAAACTATACATTCACATGATAAATTTAATGATGTAATTTATAAATATGATTAAAAAATTCCTTCTTCTTTCATGATGAGTAGTTACTCTTAGTAAAGAAAAGATTTTTTTTTTTTTGTCATAAAGGAAGAAGGAAAATTCTCAACTTTATTTACTCATTAATTGGAGAAATACTTATATACTCCTGGAGCGTCATGTCATCCATACTCTACCCAATGAAAATGTTTCAAGTGTCTTATATTGTGGATCTTGTATCCATAAATTTCTCTTAATTATTTCACTTTTTTCATAGCCCATTATAATAGATATTTATTATATAAAAAGAGAAATAATTAAAAGAAATTTATGGGATACAGGAGACAATTAAAATATTTTCATTGGGCGGAGTATGGATGACGTGACACTTCAGAAATATGTAAGTATTTCTCCATTAATTGTTCCTAATGACTCCTCCTAGGCCTATTTGGTTTGAAAGGAGGGTAGGATATGGTAGGGAAGATTGGGTAGCGGAGGGGTTTATGTTACCTTATTTGATTTGTTAGAGGTGAGGGGATCCTTTGTTTGGTTCAAAAAGGGGAGAGGAGAGGTAGTAACCATAAATTTTCTATTTTACCCCTAAACATTAATTTATATTTTTTTAATCCTATCACATATAAATTAATTTAAAACTTGTTTCAAAATAAATTAATATTATAATATACATATAATAAAATGATAGAATAATATTTTTTAATTTGTAATTAGTCAAATAAAATATTTTAAAAGACAAAATTAACAAATTTTATCTTTTAACCATAAAAAGCTTTATTTTGCAATTAAATTCATTATTTTTGGGGGAGCACAAGTAAAATTGTTCAATTTTTTTTATTTCAACTTGGTTGATCATGATTTTACTCACAGCATCTAATTAATAAAATTAACAAATTCCATTTTAAGCATAAATAGAATATGTAAAAGTCAATTATACTCACAAACCATGTTTTTAATGAAGTCATGGCAATATTCAAAAAGTCTATATACCAAAAAGTCAATACAACATACTAAAATTACTATCTCTTATATGTAACAAAAAATTCAAAGTCATCATGTAATACTCAAAGGCCATGCCTTTTGAACATCTACCAAAATATTCAATAATAGGTAACAGAAAAAAACATAAAATAGGTCTTTCATTCTAATTCTCCCTTTTTATTTATTCAATATATAGGTATGAAGTTGATGTGGATGACACAAGGCATAAAAGCTCTGGAAAATGTTTCGTTTCACCTCAGGTCCTGAAAATCTAATTAAGGTAAAGTGGTTAAAAACATAATCATCAGATTCAAGTAGTAAAACAGGTGTCTAGGGATCTTGAGTAATGGTTGATTCCAAGTTGCATTATTATAGCAGCTACATGTTCCCACAAAACAGGAAGGTGGTAAGCTACATTGGAATAATGGGCACACTGCTCCTTGTCAAACAGACCTTAGGAATACATATAGGTTGCTACTAAGAGTGTGGAAAAAAGAATCTGTTGCAGAGAAAGCAAAACTGGATCTCACCAAAAACAAAACAATAACAATTTCTTACAAAATTTTGGCTCCCCACTCCTCTAAATTTTCAAATCAAATGAGGGGAGGGATCATTTTTCCTCTCGTCCCCTACCCTCCCTGTAGACGAAGCAAGTCCTTAAGCCCTTAGGTTATGTTTGGTTTGATTGGGGGGAATAGGAGGGAAGGACAATGGATGTAAGGGTTTAATGTCACCTTATTTGGTTATGTTAGAGGGAAGCGAAAGAATGTGTTTTGTGTTTGGTTCAAAAGAGGAAGGAATGAGAGGTAATGATTAATTTACTATTATACCCTTATATGTTAGTTCATTTTTTTTTTACTTCCATACTAACCCCTTGCTTGTATGAAGAGAAAATGAGGGAGGGAAGAAAACTGGGAGAGAAAATGAGGGAAGAAATGAGTTTTCCCCTGCTTGTGTGGGAGAGAAAAAGTGGGAGGAAGGAAAAGTTGGAGAGAAAATGGGGTGTGGGTCCCACCATATTTTCTCTCCAACTTTTCTCTCCGCACATGGAGAGAAAATTGAGAGAAAACTATTTTTCCTTATCTACCCACATGCTTTTTATTACCTTTTCATTTTAAACCATTAAAGTTAACATATAACTTTTTTAAAATTCTGATTATAATTTTTTTTTAGAATGATGATCTTTAAAATATATTCTAATATCTAATTTATTTTTAATTGTTTATTAAAACCCTATAACCTTAAAAAATATGATATATTTTTATCTAAATTATTTTTTTTGAAATATAATAACATGAAAACATGTATTTAATAAATAATTTGATTTTAAATTATTTAATGATATTAATATTAATATAATTTTTCATTAACATATTTAATTTGATATTATATTTTAAGGACATTTTATTATTCAACTATTTATCAAAATATTTTTATCTAAGGATATTTTAGTCATTTAATTATTTACTCATTTTCTTTTCTCTCGTCCATCCAAGCAAGATGGATGATAATATTTTCTCTCCACTTTTCTTTTCTCTCCATTTTCTCTCCTCTCAACTTTTCTTCCCATCCAAGCGGAGCATAAACAAATTAATTCACACCTTATTTTAAATTACATAATTTATCAGAACTCGCTCTCATCTCATTGATAACTGTCCAATTTTTAATATATTTGTGATATAAGTAAAAAAATTCCTATATAATTTTTTTCAATATAAAGATAATATGTAAAGATATTTTTTTCCCATCAAAATTGTAATGTATATGTATTCAAACTATATCTCCACCATTTAAGTTTCAACATAAAGTTTAACAATCTTAATCTAATGTACATTTTCACAAACAGGCATCTACATGTAAGAGGATTCAAATAGAGAGCAAAACAGAGAAAAGTTTTGTAAATACTACAGTGAGATTCAAAAGCCTCACTCTCTTCACTTGGACTTAGAAAGTCCACTTGAAGAGAATTCAAATCTAAGATAAACATTTAGACTAAATACCTGCTTCTAACAAAATTTGTGCTGTACTTATTCCTCAAATTCAGTTGAAAATAATCTGGCACTACCTTCAATCAACAAAGTTCAACCTATATAGAGTAAACTATGACTAAAAGCATAGAGCTATAAATACCGTCCGCAAATGCATCCAGTAGCCACCGTAGTTTTGGTTTGAAAGAGGCTCCATTGAGTACCCAAGTGAAGGTTTTGTTGAAGTCCCAGATGAGTCATTCACCTACAGGTTCCAGAAAGTCATTTCTTGTAAAGATGCCAAATGATGAGAAGTATATATCTAACCATTAAAGAAGAAGAAAGTTGTTGATGATGTGGTTGTGTTTGTACCCAAGGACTATTGGAGTTGGATAGAAAAGCAAAACCAGGTTCAACAATCGTCTTATTCTCACGCTGAGCTATTCCAGGTTCTCCCTTAGTGATCTTCTTCAACTTTTGCTTTCCGCGTGGTTTTCTTGAATCAACAATATAACTATTGACACAGTTTTGGGTTTTTTCTTCTTGAGTCGCATCGCTCTTGTTGTCTTCCATCTTATTAATTTCTTTACACTGTCCTCGTTTTTGGTCTCTCTCATGATTAACTTTTATAAGCAAATTATAAACAACGTACACTCGATTAGTGGGGATCTAGATCTCATGTAACATTCCGATTCAAATCAAAATCCAGGAGAAAAATCTAATAAGATAATTGATGATTACACTAAATTTTTAGCTGGGAGGTTTTCAGATTTTTCTTAAAATCCGGTCTTACTAGTTGTCTTCTTTGTCTTAAAGATGGGTCAGAAAAGTAATTAAGAGAAAGAAAAAAGAAAAACAAGGCTAAAAATAAATATTTAAACTGACAAAAGGATTAATTTTGATCAAATCCAGTTTCCGAGTTTTAATGTTGATCCTATCAATTTGGAAAATAAAATAAAGGGGATCATGAAAATCTCACGCTTAGCTTCTCACAGCCCACCAGCTATTTGAACTGATTCCTTCTTTTTAATAGATCAATATTGTTTCGATAAATGATCCTATATACTATCCAATATCCTGATTTGGACAGTGTGATTATACCCACGTGCTTTTTTTGGTTACAATATAAGCCATGTTTTGCATTCAAATTGAGTGGGTCGGAGATATTTTTGGGGGGGGCAAGTGTTAAAAAAAAAAGGAACAAAATCAAAGATTCTATCACATTCTATATTATAGGAGTCAGTTGACTTTTTACAAGATTTAGCTAAATAAATTACTAATTATAATGTATATTCTAAAAGGTTGATGTGCAAATTTGCCTCAAAAGGATTTTTTTACGAAAATGTTGCCCTGAACATTTTTTTTAAAAAGAAATATTATCCCTGAAGTTTTGAAATGGAACAATATTATCCTACCATTAAAAAATTAACGTTGATAATCATCAAAAAATTAATGTTGACAATTATTATTTTTAACAGTAACAGACAATATTACTCTATTTTAAAACTTTTAAGTCATCATTGGTTATAAAATACTTTTAGGATAAATTTACACCTTAATTTTATTATAAAAGGAGAAAACTTAGGTCAAATTTTTTATATTCATTACGTTAAATCCTTCAATGTCACTTGGATATATGTTCTAATTTTTCATGTGGATTGATAGTTGAATGATTAATATTTCAAAATTAGAACACATGATCATGTGTGATTAGAGAACTTAGTGCAATTGATATAAAGAACTTAACCTAAATAAGTTCCATTTGGAAATAGTTATGTATAGAATTGATTATCTATTAAATTATAAGTCAAGCAAATTAATTTAAAGAAAAATGATAAATATATCAATTACTTGGTTTTATTAATCTCTAAAAAAGTATAATTCAATATTACTCATAGTTTTAGAAACATCTTTTTTGTCCATGATAGTTCAAGAAACATCCAATAATCATGCCTTGTCTACAATCTAAGATAAACTACACCATGTTCTAATTATCGGTCTATAAATAATGTAGCTTGATGAGCAACGGCTGAATGTTACCCCCTTTCCATTTTGTAAAATATTTTTTACCACTTTACGTATATCATTAAACAAATTATTCAACTAATAAAGTAAAAAAAAAAAAAGTAGGTCAGTTTTTCACCTTTTATCTTAATCAATTAACAAACAATCCACCCTATAAGTCCACATTTACATGTAATATAAAATTTTTTCGAAAATAATTACTCATTTATGAGTTATGAATGGTGTTACCTCGCTTTCCTTCATTTTTATTCAAAATAAAATAATCACATATATGTTGCCAAAGGATGCGCCTCCCTTGAAAAATTCAGTTCAAATATATATTATCTAGATCATATTTCAGAATTTTAGAACTCTATTATTAGTCTGACTTAAAGGACAACAAATATAGGTTTTTTTTAAGCCCATGATATCCACCTCCAATAGCAGTGGCTAATCACCTCACAATGTATACTTCCTAAAGAGATTTTAGGGTTATGAGACCTTCTCCATAGGCACGGCCAAGGATTAAACCCCTGACTAAATGCTTAAGGAATCCAGCTAAATTTCAACTATTAGAAGTCTAGTTCTTATTATAAATCATTTGCAGGGAACTTTGGGTCTAAATATAAGTTACTTATAGTGTATCTAATATAGGGAAAGTTGTAGGGTAAATACAATTTTTAGTTTCTCAAATGTAGCCATATTTTGACCATAATCTTAAAGTTTTAAACTAGTAATTTTGGTTTCTTAATGAGTAATATGATCTATATTTTTATTAAATTGTATGATCAATATTTTAAATAAAATAAATATTAAATGATAAAAACCTGAGGGGAAGCTGAAGGATGAAATATTGTATTAACATGAAACTTTATTTATTATAAATGGAGGAAGGTGCGATTTTGGCTTGACTGTTGGCTGCATAACAAAAGGAAGCCAGCCGACGTTATAGTGCAGGAGTTGGCGGATGCATGACTCAAGGGAACTTCATGCCTTAGATCTATTCAACAGGATGTGGTCCAAGAAGTTACAAGACTAGTGCGCCTTATTCTTGATTGAGTGCAAGACGTTCACCGGAGATGGTCGCCGTCGGGAGATTTTTCTATTAAATTTGCCTATAATAGTGTTAGAGCAGGAAATGAGAATGCCAACAGCAGTTTGTGGAGGGGTATTTGGAAACTATTTTCTCAGTCTAAGAATTATTTTTCCAACATACTTTACAGTTTAAGGTAAATACTCGAGAAGAGTTTTGTCAAGTGATTTTACAATGTGCCACAATGGTGCAAGCTGTTTATATGTCTTCTGGCTGCTCGAAGTAGGTTTTTCACTAATTAATAAAGTTTTCAAAGAGGTATGAGTGATTCAGATGTTTACTTATAACTACATTTGAAAGTGTCTTGCTTAGAAATGCCATGTTTAGATTCGACAGAATCTATATCAACATGTGGAGATTATGATTCGGTCAAACCGGTTTACTTTAAAAAATACTCTTTCAAAGCTAAAAGTATCTTTGGCCAAAAAAAAAAAAAGCTAAAAGTATCGAAAAAAATAGAATCAGAGTGGGAAGATATGATTAATTAATTTTAAAAACAAATATAATAATAAAACTAACATTTAATTATCTATTTTCTAGTTAAACAAATTTACTCACGAGGAAATAAAATAAAATAAATTCATTTTATCTAGATTGTTTTTATCATTTATAATTAATTAAACAATAAAAATTTAAAACATGCCTAAAATAAAATAATATTTTAAGTTTTGCCTATTAATTTTTTAAAAAATAAAATATAGTATACTAAATTTTATTATTTTAATATAGTTGGATTGATTCGATCTCAGTTTTTTGAACCTTGCTTTATACATGGTGAAGGGGTTGTCTAGTTTGTTGAACCACCATCGTGTCCTGAAGAGGTTCTGGAACTGGAATGGATCCATTCAGTAGCACCTAATTGTTTATGAATGTGTTGAATTTCATTAAAAAAAAGTATATTTAATGACCAACTCATTTTATCTCTATTTAATTGTTGTTGGAAAGATAGAGATAAGAGAGAGGGGTGAGAATGATTTGTAGATGCGCATGGATACGGTGAAAACTTTAATATGGAAAAATTTTTATCTATTTAATACATTTCTTAGTATGTAAGAATTTGTTATATACGTAATTTACTTATCTGAACCTTAATATAATATGCATTTAATAACTTAATTTTTTTTATTAAAGTCAATATTATGTTAAGTATCAGAAGTGGTCTGATACCTGATGATGATGTGCCAAGAATAATGCATTACTTAAGAGATAGCTATCAAATTAACATAGGGGTGGTGTGGGGTCACTTCATACAATTACGTGCATTAATTGGAGTTTCATTATGTCCATTCTCTGCCAACAAGGAAAATATATAACAACACTATCAACTTCAGGACCAACCGAACAAACCAGAATAGTAAAAAAAAAAAATATTGTAGAGTTCTAAATAAAAGAATTAATATCAAGAAGTTCTCATTAACAACTGAAACAGTTATCATTGACAATTGAACCAGCTACCATTAACAACTTCTAGAGGCCTTACTGATATTAATTTTCTTATTTGGAATCTTACAATAATTCCCTCTAAAAAAAGGGATCAGATCGGTCTGCGTGAGTGATGAACCGCCAATCGGGTTAACATGATTAAAATCGGTTATAATTTGTCAGATTGGTTTATTTAAAAAAAAAATACTCCTTCAAAGCAAAAAAAACATCGAAAAAATGGTATCAAAGGGGAAGATATGATTAATTAATTTTAAAAACAAATATAGTAATGAAACTAGTATTTAATTCTCTATTTTTATTTAAATAAATTTACTCATGATGAAATAAGATAAAATTAATTCATTTTATCTCAATTATTTTTATCATTTATATTTAATTAAACACTAAAAATTTAAAATATGCGTAAAATAAAATAATATTCTAAGTTTTACCAATTAATTTTTATAAAATAAAATATAATATATTAAATTCAATTATTTTAATATAACTGGTTTGATTTTGGATTGACTCCGTTCTGATATATCAATTTTGAACTACTATATTACCTAATTAAATACCTAATCCGATTTTTTAAACCTTCTATACCAGTCAATTTCAATACACAAACAGGCAAACAGTTAAACACAAAATCAGTATCTATCCTTTTCATAAATTGCAAGGTACCAATCGATGCAAGAGTTTTATCATATAACCAAAAAAAAAAAACACATCTTTTCAATCATTTGCCAACTTGAAGATAATACGCATATATTGAGGTGACATTTCACTTTCATAGTTGGATAACTCATGCCATCTAACATCGAACATTTATGGAAATTAGATTCTTTTATACGAAATACTTGTGCCAAGTATTTAAGTTCTAATATTGAAGCCAGAAGCTTAAAACACAAAAAAAAAAAAAAAACACCAAGGATCGTGAAAGTTAGTAACTTGGTCACTCCCTGAACCCTTATCAAACCTTTCAACGAGTGAGATGGCTATTTATTTTAATATAGAATTTATCAAATCCCAAAGTTTCTTAAATTTATAGCTAACATTAGATGTATGACTATATTTTTCTTCATCTTATTATATTTACAGAGTAGAGAAAATATTTGATTTAATTTTATATATAAGTGATTTTATTAAATTTTTTACATAAATATATAATTTTATCATTTATTTATTATGTATTAACTTTACTCTCATATATTATATGTATTGAATAAGAATAAAATTAAAAAGTTGTTAAATTTAAAAGTATAATTAATAAGGCTTAAGCTTTTTTTATTTGATATGCGCAAATCATATTGTCTGAAAGTCAATTATAAACACGAAGATTGGATTATTTGGGAACAACCGAACAAACATGGAAATGGAGATCCCTACCTTTCCTCACCTTCATTCATAATGCGACCACTCATCTTTCAAGAGATGAACCATCTGCTTCGGTGTAGTTGGCTGGTCGCTCGAAACATTTTTCAGTATTCAAAACAATCAATCACCATGCAAGCTATTTTTTGTCTTCCATCTTCACCTCATCTTATATCACCTCCCTCACACCATTCCATCCTCTGACAAAGAACAATCTTCAGGTCCCTGCTTTTTTTGTTTTTCTCCGGTACGTGTCCCTTCCCGTTGCCATTTTTTTTCCCCTCTTTTATGTTTCTGCTTCTGGGTATCTCAGATTTTAATGTTTTAATGATGTTTCAATCTGAAAGAAGATTTCCTCCGGTGCTCTATTGTAGAAGAGAATGGGGGTTTATGTTTCAGTGCGTCAATATTTAAATGCTGAAATTCTCAAGCTTCAAAGATATGAATGCTTGATTTGGAGTGATGGCGTCTGTTTATTGTAACAGAGTGTGTCCTGAATATTTAGAGCTGGTTCCAGAAATTCATTGCTTCTGAAAGAAATAAAACCATTTAAGATATGTGATTTGGAAATTATAGTTCATGCAGGCTCTCTCATGCATATGTATTCTCATAGTTTAATACTGACACCCCCC